>CAEFZP010000375.1:0-129784 GCA_903064625.1 Mallotus villosus
TAGTATTACTGAAACACAAAAACAGAATTATGAACACATTGTGTGCTTTATCTGATTCCCAGGATTGACGCACAAAGAACACTGATTCTGTCAACCAGATATAGCAATAGACTTTTATTTCGAAGGCTCCACAGAAACTTGGCATGTTGGGTATTAGCGTTTGCAGCATTTCCTTAGCTACAAGCTCATTTCAGGGCCATTCAAAGCTACGTGTTAGATATTCGTGTAGAACGAGTGTGTGTGTGTGTGTGTGGCGGGACGCAAAGACCTAGTTGGCTGTAGAGGGCTGTCAACAGGGCATGGAAGCTCTGATTGGGTCAATCTTGGTGTCAATCGAAAGGGGAGGGTTCAACGGACATTTTGATGTCTTCCTTTCGAGAATACTATATTGGAAAGCGGAGAAAATAATACTTTTATGTGAATAAGGTATTTCTTTCGTCGCTAACTAGTATAATGAAACAAAGGATTATAGCTATATATGAATGTATTTGGACAAACCTTTGACATGGTTAGATACTTTGGACCTTTGGGAATGTAACCAGCCCAAATTAACCAACGTTTGATTCACTTGTTTGCATACCTGGACCATATATGAACCGTTGAGGGTAAGTAAAACTTTTTCGTTTGGCGGTGAATATATATTCGTGACCGGACAAAGACGTTAAATGTACTTGCTGTTGCGACTTGATCTTGAAAAGGTTTATTTAAATGGAAGCACAAGAATCGTAGCTTTCCAATGATGTGTCATTTGTGTAGCCGTCTTAAAAATATATTAGTTAGAATTGAGTGCGTTGTAACTGAGGGAGGGGCAGCGTTTCTGGCCCGCTGGCGGGCCAGGCAGCAGGAAAAAGTTTGCCGGTAAAGGAGCAGGTTTTTACAGTATCAGAAAGAGGTGAGCAGAGCCATATGATTTCCATGGATGGAATCGTGCAGTCTACACACATTAAAATGGCGGTCTGACATCAAGGTAAACTGCCTTCATTTTGAGTACAAAGTATGTGTGATAATGTTAGGTCATGTTAGATGCAAGGGATTTAATTAATTAAGTCACTCTGCAGTGAGGCTTGTCACACAGTACTGTTAGTATCCAGAAGTGCAAACAAATCTGCATGTGAGTTTTATTTTTGATCATCTTATCAATCAGATTGTAAAAATAATACAAATCTAGTTATTTAATAAATAATGAAATAAAACAACTGTGAGCTAGAATCCCACGTCGCATTGTTCGGGTGTTCAGGAGACCCCAGACAAAGATGACAGCCACTCCTAAATCCTCGCAGGGTTGTAGACCCTGGAGCAATCCATCCATGACTTAAGGTTTCTTTCTCTGCATAGTTAGGCTACTCATTGTCACACATTTTGTATTGTTGGGATCTTGATTTATTATACAACCGGACAAATGACATATGCCACACCGGTCTCACTGACATCTCAATTAATTGTGTGACCAAGATCCCAGTTTGTTTTCATGTTGTGAGCTCTGTGTGTTTGACTACCCTGGTCCCATTCCAAATTCTTCACCTCTCTCTTCCAAAAATGTTGCTTAACTCATTGGTGTAGGGCCAGAGACGCTTGATTGATTTGTTAATATCTGACTCTGAACTTTGAAAAGAGTATACCGTTACCTGTCATCTCGAGCACTAAACAGTCTATAATAGCAAGCTTACAAGTTCAGAACTATATTTACAAGAACACAACTTGTAATGATAATTTCAGTCTTCCTTGGTTCACCTTCCTCTTCAACTGTTGAGACCACCTCTCCAGATGTGTGTCATTAAAGTGTGATTGTCATTGTACACTACAGTCCTGCACAGTTTGCATTTATTCATTTAATTATGATTATGTTAATACATGTTTATTATGTTTGACTTCATTGTGCTGTCTTTTTGAAGGATGAATGGTGCTGTCATACAGGGTTTTGAAGAGGATGTAGGAAAGAGAACTTCAGTTTATGTTCACACAGCCTTCTCCATAACCGCGTCACCTCTGCTTTTTAAAGACTTTGGGTATAAAAGCGTTCCCCATGATGAGGTATTGAATCCTACAACTTCATTCAAGTAGTGACCTCCAAAGCTGAGCGATGCATTCAACAATGGATAAACAGGTTTTTGTGTTGCTCTGCCCACTCCAGGGTATAAAGTATGTGATGATTCCTGAGGGTCTGGCTGATTACCAGTGGCTTGATGGTCTTTTTGCGAAAACGCCAATTTCCTCTGGGCTGTACCAGAGCATACAGTAAGTATTTTGTAAATCACATGTCAGACTGGCATATCAGACTTGTGAACCACACCTAAACACACATGTATCTGTGCCAATAGCAGACTAATGTGTGCTATACTAAACAAACATGCACCTGTCCTACAGCTATTTGTGGTACAGGAAAATACCCTACCTTACTAAAGCCAGGGGGCTATGAATAGTGTTTGAATAGTCAATACAAATAATACAATGAGAGAAGCCTACTAATATTTTGTGTGATGGCCTTTGAATTTAAGTTGACCAATGAAGCAAAGGAGTGAAAATTAAGGCAAAGCCCCAACATGTACAAGCAAATCGATCTATTTATTGCTGACTTGTCGTCTGTGCTTTATGTTTTTGTGAGTATTGTTTGCTGTTTTTACTGCTGCTGGCTGCAAAGCAATTTGCCCCTCGGGGATAATAAAGATACTTGAACTTGAACTTGAAAGACAGAAGAGTATGTGGAGACTCTTGAAGGCAGATAAGGGTTTAACTATCGTGAATTCCCATTTCATCCTCCGCTAGGCCATGGACATACTATGCTGGACAGTTTGATGAGAGACGCTTCTACATTCTTCACCCAGACTTCCTTCGATACATCCGAAACAGGTCAAATGATAATAGTTGGTTAAAGTACCTACTTGCTTCATCCTTTTGATTTTACTATACTCAAATGTGTGTCCTACACCTCAAATAGATTCTTGAAGTCTGAATTCCTGAATGAAGAGAATTGGGCAATTGTCAGACCCTCTAATGGAGCTATAACACTTTTCCTTGCCCTGCACACCTGTGACGTGGTGAGTCTTAAGGCAAGAGGATCATTCAATTGATTAAATAGTCAGTTGATTCAACATTCTTGCCCCTAAACACAGTTTACAGTAGTAGTAAAAATATTGCGACTGATATATTCACGATGGTTGATATTTTTAACATGTTGTGATGGGGGTGGGATGATGTGGGCTGCAGCAATATTATCCTGACTGATTTCAATGAAACATGTTCAAAGCTCGAAATAGTTAACAATGTTCATGACAAAGGGCTGACTTGAAGACAGGAGGATGGTTTGGGCTAGCTAGCCAGCTACAGTAGCTATAGTTTGAGTTGAGAACACAAATCTGGGAAAATCTTTTAAAATATTATTATATATTTGTCTATCAACCCATTCTGAAATGGGGAGGGCTATTGATCATTTGCCTTAATCAGAATCTGAATCAGAAAGGTTTTAATCACCATGAAAGTTTGCACAGACAAGGAATTTACTTAGGCAGGAAGGTGTATACATTCAACATTTAGGAATCTTAACTTAAATATGTGGTCTGCCTACCTACCTATCTTAAAGGTACAAAGTCTCACTAATCCTAAGAATAAAATCATCTCCACCAGAGATGAGCCCAATGAGGGTGGTGATGTCCGCAAAGAGTTTGATGGACGGATGACTGGAGGTGCAGCTGTTTGTGTACAGGGAGGAGAGGAGAAGGGAAAGGACCCAGCCCTGAGGAGATCCGGTGCTGGTGGACCGGGGGTCAGAGACTTGTGATCCCAGCTTAACGCACTGCTTCCTGTCAGACAGGAAGTCTGTGATCCACCTCCAAGTTCAAGTCTTTTATTGTCAGATGCACGGAACAACACAGGGTCACGCAAAGCAACCTGGCATAACATAACATATAAGTACACAGAACATAGACTACATCTATGATAAGCAAAAATATAGTAAACCTCCTAATATACAGTATACCATATTGCAGTGGTTCTCAACCCTGGTCCTTAAGTACCCCCTGTCCTGCACGTTTTAGATGTTTCCCCGCTCCAACACACCTGATTCAAATGAATGGGTCGTTATCTAGTTATGCAGAAGCCTGCTAACGACCATTCATTTAAATCAGGTGTGTTGGAACAGGAACACATCTAAAACATGCAAGACAGGGGGTACTTGAGGACCAGGGTTGAGAACCACTGCCATATTGAATACAGTATACTAAACCTCTAAATACACATAATACACATAATAACCTATACTAACCTTATCAACTTATACTTACCTAAGACAAGTGGTGGAGTCGGGCACGTTCAGCTGGGAGAGCTTGTCCTGAAGCAGGGCGGGGATGATGGCAGAGCTGAAGTCCACAAACAGGATCCTGGCGTAGGATGCTGGGGAGTCCAGGTTCTGTAGGGTGAAGTGGAGGGCCATGTTAACTTTGTCGTTCACAGACCTGGGTGGCTTTTTGGGCACAGGGATGATGGTGGAGGACTTGAGACAGGCTGGCACATGGCATGTCTCCAGGGAGGTGATGAAGATGGTATTAAACACCGGAGACAGCTGGTCAGCACAGTGCTTAAGGGCACTTATTGCAGCAGCAATAAATACGCCATTGTGTGATGTAGTCCTAGTGTGCGGAATAGGCCTACTTTGGAACTATATGATAAGTCACTTATTATTGGATGGCAAGGTTCCTTTGTAAACATAATTGATGCAAGGCTAGTATATTTATATAGGCCTACCACAATTCATACACAATGGCAATGTGTATGATCAAACAAAACAAAAAAATATGTAGAATCCATGCCAGAATCTTTGTGAAATGAGGCCCACTGTTAGTATAGTGTGCTGCTGAGTCGTTACGAGCCCCCCCAAAATGTTCATTAGCACCCCCAAATGAAAACACATTTAAAATAAAATGTATTAATTTATCTTCCTAAAACCCACTAGCGGACACCTTTTAAAAGGATATTTCCCTAAATGTCTGCATGCCCCCAGACCCCCCTAATTTTGCTGGGTCACAGGAAAAATTATAGGTTTTATCTAAGGGCTTAGTCCCCCCAAAAGTGGGAACCTAGATTCGTCCCTGATTCACACCATCCACTGTTAATGTAAAAACAAATACCACCGCCTTTTGATTTGCCGGAGAGACACTCTTAGCAGTCTCGATCCACTTAGCAGTTTAAAACCTGCCAGCTGTAGCGCAGAGTCCGGTATCAGTTCACTCAAGCCATGTCTCCCTAAAGCACAAAATGGAAGATGAATGAAAGTCTCAGTAACTGAAGTTTATCCAGTTTGTTGCTCAGCGAGCGCACGTTGGAGCGGAAAATTGGGAAACAAATCCACTGGGGTTATGTCCCTGATGTTAAGAAGTAGCCTACGTCACGTTAGAGAACTCCGGAAATGTTGGTAGAACACTGAATTAACAGACAAAGTAGGCTAGCAAAGCCAAACCGTCCTCTTGTCTTCAAGTCAGCCCTTTGTCATGAACATTGTTAACTATCTCGTGCTTTGAACATGTTTCATTGAAATCAGTCAGGATAGTAACAAGCACCAAACTGTGGCATACTGTCTCCCTCTACAGTGCCTTGCATAAGTATTCACCCCCCTTGGACTTTTTCCCATTATGTACTGTTACTAACTGGAATTCAAATAGACTTAAATAAACTTTTTCCCGTTTGATCAACAAAACATGCATAGTACTTTGGAGGTGCAAAATTAATTTTATTGTGACACAAACAATAATGAGCAAACAAAAAAGTTGACATCTGTTGGGTGCATACGTATTCACCCCCCGTGTCAATACTTGGTAGAACCCCCTTTCGCTGCAATTACAGCTGCAAGTCTTTTGGGGTATGTCTCTACCAGCTTTGCACATCTAGAGATGGAAAGGTTTGTCCATTCTTCTTGGCAAAAAAGATGAAGCTCAGTCAGATTGGATGGAGACCGTCTGTGAACCGCAATCTTCAAGTCTTGCCATAGATTCTCTATTGGATTGAGGTCTGGGCTTTGACTGGGCCATTTTAAGACATTAACATTCTTTAATCCAAACCATTCCTTTGTAGCTCTGGCTGTATGTTTAGGGTCATTGTCCTGCTGGAAGATGAACCTCCGCCCCAGTCTCAAGTCTGTTGCAGACTGCATCAGATTTTCTTCAAGGATTTCCCTGTATTTGGCTCCATCCATCTTTCCCTCTATTCTGACCAGTTTCCCTGTACCTGCTGAAGAGAAGCATCCCCACAGCATGATGCTACCACCACCATGTTTCACTGTTGGGATGGTGTGCTCAGGGTGATGGGCAGTGTTGGATTTTTGCCACACATAGCGTTTTGCATTGAGGCCAAAAAGTTCAATTTTGGTCTCATCTGACCAGAGCACCTTCTTCCACATGTTTGCTGTTTCTCCCACATGGCTTCTGGCAAACTCCAAACGGGATTTTTTATGGATCCCTTTCAACAATGGCTTTCTTATTGCCACTCTTCCATAAAGGCCAGATTTGTGGAGTAGACGACTAATAGTTGTCCTGTGGACAGATTCTCCCACCTCAGCTGTGGATCTCTGCAACTCCTCCAGAGTAACCATGGGCCTCCTGGTTGCTTCTCTGATTAATTTTCTCCTTGTCCGACTCTTCAGTTTGGGTGGACGGCCTCCTCTTGGTAGGTTTGCGGTTGTGCCATATTCTTTCCATTTTCTTATGATGGATTTTATGGTGCTCAGAGAGATGTTCAAAGCTCTGGATATTTTTTTATAACCTAACCCTGCTTCATATTTCTCCACAACTTTATCCCTGACCTGTTTGGTGAGCTCCTTGGTCTTCATGATGCTGTTTGTTCAGTAATGATCTCCAACAAACTCTGAGTCCGTCACAGAACAGGTGTATTTATACTGAGATTAAATTGCAGACAGGTGGACCCTATTTACTAATTATGTGACTTGCAAATGTGACTTGTGAATGCAATTGGTCGCACCAGATCTTTGTTAGGGGTTTCACAGTAAAGGGGGTGAATACATATGCACTCAACACTTTTCAGATTTTTATTTGTAAATAATTGTGAAATCCATGTAATATTTCCCCCCACTTCCAAATGATGCACTATTTTGTGTTGGTCCATTACATAAACTCACGATGAAATAAATTTTAATCTGTGGTTATACCATGACAAAATGTAGAAAAGTCCAAAGGGGGTGAATACTTATGCAAGGCACTGTAAGTACTTTTATTATATATAAAACATAGTTTCAACTAGTTTCATTTATGCAAATGTAGCCTACATTTATGAAATCTGTCTGCTCTCTTAGGTTGATGCGTATGGATTTATTACTGAAGACCACAGTAAATACTCAAACTACTATTTTGAGAGACATGAGAAAACCAGCGTAATTTTCTTCATGAATCATGACTACAACCTGGAGATGAAAACCTGGAAAACACTCCATGACGCCAAAATAATCAGACTTTACCAAAGGAGAGAGGAATCTGGAAGAGGCACTGAAAAGTTTGTAACATAATTCTGAAGCACCTATAGACCACTTTCATGTTTACCAACATTCAGGATGCACGCGCAGCTAGGTTTCAGAAAACCGGGAAAGGATAGCATTTACAATGGCAAAAGGACCACACGGATCATACAAATAGTTAGATTTAAAAGACCAAAAAGTCAGAGAAGGACAGCCTTAGAGAGAGAAAAAGCGATTCCCCATTGATCTGTCGGATCAGAATTTTGATTTGGGTCACGAAAGTCTTGACATTTGAGTGAGAATGTCGCCCGGTACAGACCGCATAGTGGAGCGGCAGCCATGTCTTCGCGTCATGTCACAAAGTTCATAATTTTACAGTTTTACAGTCAATTCAACATCTAAAAAGTCGAGCAGGACAGCTTTCAAGAGATATGGGAATTCTGCTTTTAGCCAGCTGGTCCGATTATTTTTGTGATTTGTTTAAACTGGCAATTTGAGTGTGAGACTGCGTCCCCATTAGCCTCAGTCAGACTCGTCGCTCACTGGCAGTGTGCACAATGTTGTATTTCACTCCAGAAAAGTCAGAGAGGACTGCCTAACGTAGATACGAGCCTGCTGAAGATAGCCAGCATATTGGATTTCTTTAACCGAGCCTGTTTCATTACTCATTTTCCTGAGAAAGCGACCTCCGTTAGCCAGGCTAGTTTTGCCCGATCACTTGGTCAGGCTATTTAAAGCTATGGGGGTCAAGTGACTTTTGTGCATTGACAAGTGAAATGTAAATGTACTCGTCCAAAGGACAAGTGCCTCAAAAAGTTAATGTCAAGCCCTGTAATCCAGTGAACAGATATATGATGACCTGATCGACACTCCAAGTGTATTATACCCGGGAGAAGTTCGTCTTTTGCAACCCACATGCGCAGTTGAGCCAGCTTGACAGTCGTGTGACGTAGGTTTGAAAGTGGTCTATACTATGAGTTGGAGCTATTGAGGAAATATTGAAATGCAAATCTCTTTGCTTATCGGGTAAAGGGATTACCTTATTGGTCTGACTCAGACTTAATTTAACAAATTAATGTTCAATGTTTAATCAAATATAGTATAGAGAGATTTATATAAATTAAATCATCCTTGGTGGGATGGCATGAAAATTTCAGTTTATGAGGTTATTTAACATTAATATGAGTTCCCAAAGCCTGCCTTTGGTCCCCCAGTGGCTAGATTTTTTGATAGGTGTAAACCAAGCCTTGGGTATTTTTTCTCCGCCTTTGAAAAAATAAAAGCTCAAATGCTGCGATCCGAAAATGTTCCCCTTATGTCCTCGAAAGGGGCAAGGTTACCTCCCCTTTCTCTGCTTTGCCCGCACACAAAATTTTGTTTGCAAACATTTTAAACAAATAAGGTGCTTTTTAACAGCAGTCTTTCCTTAACAAAGTCAAAAATATTTATTGTAAATCTCAACGGTTGAGTAATAACTTTCCTCAGACCGACATCTTCCACAATACTAATCAGCCTGCAGTGTGTAGCTATCCACTTCGCTATGGCATTTGTCAGCTTGTCTTGCTTTTGTTTATCTACTTCTCCCACGGATTGCTTCCAACGTAGTCTGCCAAAGCCTCCCTCCACAATTTTTTGGGTTGGGTGATTTGCTAGCATCAATGGGGTGATTTGCTAGCATCAATGGGGTGATTTGATAGCATCAACGGTGTGGTCCTGCGTTTTTTACAATAAAAATGTCCATGTAAGGCTCTCGGTACTTTTCTCCATTTTTCCCTCCCGCCAGTTCTGTTATGGTTCATGTGCACGCTGCAGCACCCCGAATGCTCTGATTGGTTGAGAAGCGTGATGATTCCCAGCCCAAGACAGTACTTATCAACATCCCATTTGTGTCATAATTTGTACTTATTTTTTCATCTTTTTGTATCACTGTGTTTTCTCTGTAACTTTTGGATGTCGTATGTGGTCTCATCGATTGTATGTTTTGTATGTTTTAGCATTTAAAAAGCCAGTAAACATATTTTACTATAAAATCGAATAAACGCCACTTTTATTAATATTGTTGTGATTGTTTACATTTGTTTTTTCGTGGCACTGGAATTACCAAACTAAATTGGTTCAACTGAATAAGTAATACTAGCTTTGTAGGACTATTCACCCATGAGCTAAAACATTATGCCTACCTGCCAACATGCCAAGCACCAAAATGCCAAGGCAAGCGACACCCCATGAAGGTGTCCTGAGGTATCTGGCACCACAACATCAGCAGTAGACCCTTCAAGTCTTAGAAGTTGTGAGGTGGAGGCCTCTACAGCCCCCTACACAGCAGGGTGTGATGAACTGTTGACACATTCCTCACGTAACCATCATTAACATTTTCTGTGACTTAGTAGACCACAGTAGACCTTCTGTCAGTTTGGACCAGACAGCATAGCCTTCATTGCCCTCGTGCATCAATGTCACAGGTTTGTAGTTTGTCCCTCCTCGGACCACTTTCGGTAGATACTCACTGTCATGTGTGATTGGCAAATGATGTGCCAAGCGTTGCAGAGGTCATTGTTTGTTGGGTTCCAGTCTGTCAAGCTGTCTTGCTGAAGTTCATGCTCATGTATGGAATAACATAATTCGTGTTTATTCAGGAATTTAAAACCTTCTCTCACCACTGCTGACTGGGAGCACCCCACAAGCCTTTCCGTTTCAGAGATGCTCTGACCCAGGCATCTGGCCAGAACAATTCTGCCCTTGTCAAAGTAGCTTAGGTCTTCTACCCATTTCTTCTGCCTCAACACGTTGACTGTGAGAATTGGTTGTCCGCTTACCATCTAATGCGGGGGTACTCAATAAGCGGACCGCGGTTCCGGATCCGGACCCAGACGCAATACAATTTGGACAGAAGCCAAAATCAACATTCTAATTTAGTCATGATCCAAGCTAGGATTCATTGGTGCGTGATTTCACGCCTATATTGTTTTCCTACTAGATGTGTGTTACGTCCCCAGTGCTTTAGTGTGTTTCTGTGTCCGTATGTCTGTTTGTTTGTGGGTTTTGTGGGGGGGTCTCTTTTCCTCAGGTTTGGGCAAGATGGCTTCTGAAGCCAGTTGCAGGGCTGATTGGTCGAATCCCCTGATCAGGACTCCCCTTCGTCAGTGGCTGCACCTGTGTTGTGCCTTATTTAAACCTCCGTGGTTGACCAGCTGGGAGCTTGGCTGACTGCTGTTTGTATTGGTTTCTGTGCTGCTGTCTAACATTTGTATTTCTGACATTGGCATTTGTACTTGTATATTTGAGTACCTGTATATTTGTGGTTACCATTGTTCATTATCATTTAGGTTAACACCTTTTTGCTTTTGTTCCCAGGGGGAAAGGGGAAAGCTACGTGGTTTAGGCAAGAGGCCCTGGGGCTTACACTACCTGCAGGATCACTTATTGTCTATACACACTAGGTAAGACCTGGGCCGACCAACCCCTGTATTTTTGGGCAGAGCGCCAGACCTACGGTGCTAGTTAGGGAAGAAACTGTGAGAAGGTAGGGATAGGAACTATTATTTTTCTTTCTTTGTTTTGGTCGTGCCCAGCCCCTTTGTCCCCTGCACGTTTTAACAGTTAATAAATACTGTTATCCGATAGTTGGCCTTTCTTCTCTTGTTTTACACCACGACTCCATATCCCATTCACCTAGTCTTGGGGTTCTTGTGCGCAGAGGGGTGTTGCGTTCTCTCTTTCGGGAGGCGTGTGTAACAATGTGGTTTCTATCTTCTGTATCTAATTCAAAGATCCAATCAGGTGCTGTAATAGTAATCACCATGACACCCGCAACCTCTGTGGGTCACGCAGGTTGTGTTTGTCATTCGCAACAACGCAGGCTAATCAATTTGCTAACGGTAGCCTACCTGTTTCTTCCTTAGCAAAAATCATAGCGTGACAAAACCCAGCAAAAAGAATAGTTGATTCCGAAAATTGCAAATTTCAGACAGAATGGACTGACAAGTATGCATTTGTGTTGCCGGTGTGGAGCACAAAACCAATGTGTTTGATCTGCAATGAGACAGTTGCAGGGCTCAAGGTTTGAAGACAGGCAAGAGTGACATTCGCCCCCCCCGTCAGGGCGTCAAAGGGGGGCGGGTTGTAAGGATCGCGGGAATGGTGTTTCAAAACCCATTGGCACTTCCCTGTTGTATTACTATGTTTAGTCTGTGTTCTGCTCCTCTCTTTCACCAACCGTGACACTGAATTGCTCCTCCCATTGCTCCTTGCATTGAGTTTTTATGGGAGTTTTTCCTTGTCTTCCTTGAGGGTTTAGGTTGGTTGAGGGGCAGCTCTATGGGCGTATGTGAAGCCCCCTGTGACATGCTTGCGTGTAAAAAGGGCTATACAAATACATTTTTATTTGAATGGGGGTGTTTCATTAATTATATTATTATTAGTGTTTTTTGGTTTTATTAATAATTGCTCTGACTTACAGAAGAACACATGGCACTGACAATTGAAGGAAATACAAAGTATTTATTCAATTTATCTGTGTGTGAGAGTGAGAGATACTGGTGTGTGTGTGTCTGTGTTTGAACTTGTAAAATGTCCTTATTTTGTAGATATATGCTTTGCATATATGCTCTCCAGCTGTGTTGCATCTCTGACTTTTGGTCTGTTAAACTAACAGCTATCCCAGAAGGTAAACACACACCGTAGAAACGCTCAATGTGTGACACTTAGAGCCCTGCAGTTGCCCTTATCAAAAGTGGTAATGTGAAACGTGACAAATGCACTATGACACAAGGCATGGACACTTTGAACAAAATTACCCCCAGAACTCTGAGGTAAGGGCCAGAAAAATAAACCATCACTGTTCCGGACCCTGGACTGAAAATGAAATTTGGTGAGTGGACCTTTTGAGTTTCTAAATGAGTACCCCTGATCTAATGCAACCAGACCTTGACATGTGCCCTCGATTGGAGATTATCAATGTTTTTCACTTCACCTGTGAGTGGTAATAATGTTTTATTTTAATTTAAATCTAGACAGGCCCCATTTCCAGCATTCATATCTCCATCCTTATCCATGACTAATCATGCTAAATTGCCGATAAAATCACTTCTCATTATATAAAACCCATCTGAAAGATATTTGGTTTGTTAAATGAACATTGTCTTGTATTTGTGATCTGCCACAGTATGCAATGGAGTGCCTTGTCAAGGTAAATCAATACATAGGTCCATAGGTCAATATTAGTTTAGAAATAGTTAATAAGACAGCTCTCTCTGGAAACTCATCAGTCAGTCATTGGTTTGAGGAATAAAGCCTATGCCAATATTTCATCCAAAGGTGTACACTAGTCCTCAAAGATTGTTAGGTGCCGTTGCACCTTTGTTCCGACTTACTGGTTATAGTTTTGATTGAGTATTTCGTCCTGTTAGATTTCGGGGAGATCTTTTCTTTTGAGGCTCACCGGAGCCTCTATAAAGGTACCAAATGTTGGTAGGCCTATGTGTAAGCTACATAAGGCAAAATAGTGAATAGAGTCACATTCGTATTTATGCATTGTTTATTCTGTTATGTTTTTATTTTCTTTCTCAAAAAAGGACAAGGCAAGAATCTTAGTCAGACGGAAAAAGGTTGGTAATCCACTGGGCAAAAGTATCCAAAGGGCTAGGCAAATGTCAGTCAAAAATACAGGGCTAAAGTCTATACACAATCTCAATATTATTATCTGTAGGCTCAGTACGTCGTAAACACAAACAATAGCCTACCTCACAAATGAAACAAACAAAGGGCCCGACTTAAATTGGCTAGCTAACGATCCACAGGTGAAATATACCATCAAATGACAGCCAGAACACAGAACATAGAAATGAAATACTAGACAGTGACCAAAACCCACACAATGTGGTTTGTGAAATGTCCATAAGTCCAATTTTAATAATGTAGTCTAATATTCTAACCCAAAGGGGTTAGTATATTATGCACTGTACATAATGCACTGTACATTTAAATATATAAGTTCTCTGAGTCACAAAACAAAAGGCTGGAGCAAAATATAGGCTATAGCCTTGAGTAAAACATAAATTAGCCTAAGCAGTAGAGCTTATGAAATGATTGCGAGTTATTAAGAAACGATTGCTGTTGGTGAGCATTTGCATATAACTGGTGGTTGGTGGCAACGTTTAGTGTCTTGCGTAAACTGCTTCCTGGTGGATACATCACCAGGCCTTCTGCATGGAGGCCATTGCATACATTTAGAGGACATCGGTCCTCCAGCAACACAGGTTATCACATAGATACACGAGGGCGTCGGTTCGCTGGCCTTCTCTGGCTATTGCACTTCAGGGCATGCTGCCGGCTAGCCTTGGCAAACTGTAGCGTACTTTCACATTGCATCACTGTCCTCTGACCGTCGTTGGTATAGGACCGGTTCAACGGGATTGTCCTCTGCCTTGCCAACTCCTGGCCAGGGTATGTATGCGTTTTAGGACCTATTCTGTTGCACTGTCATGTAGTTATTATAGTTGCGCCGATTGGTGCTGAGCGCCTATGGTTGGCATCTCTATTGTTTTTCTAATTCGTAATTTGCTTATTCGCTCAGCGTCGTCATGGTTCCCTCTAATCGGTGAGTATACCTACGTTTAGCGGACCTTGTACCCTCTTCCTTTTGGGGATTCCTCTTCGGATTCTGGGTAGACCTTTTGAGTTTGAGTACCATATTAAGCAAATTACCAGAACTGCATTTTTCCATCTACGTAACAGCCAAAATAAAAAAAATCCTCTCAAAGGATGATGCAAAAAACCCCGAATACATGCATTTGTTACATCCCGCCTGGACTCCTGCAATGTGTTGTTCTCTGGCCTCCCAATTAATTATAAAATGTTTTTACAGCTCGTGCAAAATGCTACTGCTAGACTATTGACTAGAATCAGAAAGTTTGATCACATAACATCTACTCTTGTCTCTCTACACCAACTCCCAATCCAAGCCAGAGCTGACTTCAAAGTTTTATTACTAACCTACAAATCTCTGCATGGATTGGCACCACTTTACCTCTCTGGTCTCCTTGCACCCTATCGCCCCAAAAGGACACTTAGATCTCAAGATGCCGGCTATCTGGTGGTTCCCAAAATTAAGAAAAAACTCTTGGAGGCAGGGCGTTCTCATATAGAGCATCTCTTCACTGGAACAAATTACCTTTCTCAATTAAGGAGACTGATACTGTTTCAACATTCAAAATTAGGTTAAAAACGTTCTTGTTTATTCAATTCTATGACTGCTAAAGGTAAATGTGTGTATGTACTTTCTATGTAAACCTGGGGTGTTTGTTTGTCTGTGTGTATCACATAAATAAGTAAATTGCAATTAAAGCTTCTATATGTTCACGTTGCCCCATCTAGATTTTACAAATAAAGTTAACATAGTTTCCATTACTAGTTGGTGACAACGGGGGACGGGGCATTCTCACCCTTATTTGTATAAGTATAACTTATTTTAGAGTTCTTTCCCCTGGAACATGTTCCAACCGAGGGGGGCTGGTGCTGCCTAAGTGTCTACAGCTGCATCAAATACCCTTTTTTGTTCTGCTAATTTGCTGCACTAGTCCACACTTGACCGGTGGGGATCTCATTCTAATATGACTAACTGTTAGCTGCTCCTGGCATTCTCTAATGCTCTCTTCTCTCTGTCCCCCCTCCACACATCCCCTGTGGTGTGGGGGGTTTGAGCTGTCAGCACCTGCCTGGTCGTCGGTCTGACAACGCTGGACCTGGTCGCCAACCAGAAACCAGTCTCCATGACAGGCAACAGCGAGTTTCCCGGTCCCTTCCTACATCTACCAAGTTGAACAATAGATTTAGGTGTTTCAAAAACCATCGACACTTCCTTGCTGTATGACTATGTTAAGCCTGTGTTCTGCTCCTCTCTTTCACCAACCGTCTCTGGAGAAGTGGATCCCTCACTGAATTGCTCCTCCCAAGGTTTCTTCAGTTTTTTCTCCTTCAGTGAGTTTTTCTGGGAGTTTTTCCTTGTCTTCCTTGAGGGTTTAGGTTGGTTGAGGGGCAGTTCTATGGGCGTATGTGAAGCCCTCTGTGACATGCTTGCATGTAAAAAGGGCTATACAAATACATTTTGATTTGATACACATACTTATAAGTGGCTTTGCATTTCAGGTAACAAGAAGTTTCACATTGACAAAAGTTGTACTATATAGTAATATAAATACTGTACAGTAGCCTACATACCTGTGTAGAAGACTTTCCTGACTGTCCCTCCAAACGTTCTCGTGCTTTGTGATGAGGGGAGACTCAGCGGTCATCCGACCTGAATCTCTGCCCCCTCGAATTGATTGAATTTAGCAACAACAGCAACGCTAGCTAAATCAATTGCAGATATCAGAACAGACCTACCTGCAGTCTCTGAGTGTTTTATGTGTTAATTACTTTGTCTTTGCATCGTACCAGCGGAGTAACAGAATGCAACTGTCTGTGATCTGACATAGATAGGTGGCTGTGGCGTAGATAGGTTGGGTTTTGCCCCGCCTATACAAAACCTGAGCTGAAAACGGGTGAGAAACTGTTAAACGGTCTAACTCAAAGTTTTAGCGCTTTGCACTTGCTTTCAGCAACTCATTTCACACGTATATAATGTACTAAGAAGCAAATCATGGAATTAGCTTTACAGCATATTTAAGCATTGGCCAAAGAGACAGTAGAGACTACTAGTTATAGATCACACTCAGTTGCCACGCATAAAATATATCTAACAGCAACATTGCTATTTGTGTCTGTTGCTATTTTATGGATCAGTCATTTTACATCTTGGGACCATTTTGTTTTCCTTAGTAAGGTTCAGTCTTCATACTAATGATGTTTGACTACTAACTGGTCTATGTTGCTTTAACAGGTAGACCATGCTTAAAAGCCTTGTTGCAACCTGCTGTCAGATATGTCATTTTTATGGTCAGAGACGGGTCTGCTAATATGCATAAAACAGGCAGTGTCTGCGCCGCACAAACCACAACTGACAAGAGCAATTATCAGATTACTAGCCGACATTTACCTTAATAAATAGAACTGTTTATTACATTCATTCACTCACAAAACAAAATACACGATTACAATGCTTTAATACAGTGCATACAGAATATCTTAGTGTAGCAACAGTAGGCTGTGGATTATATGTACAATGTGGAGAACCAAATGGTGGAGGAAGATGGAGGTCTTGTCTTTGTGTTTATATAAGTTTAGAATAATGGTTCCCAAAATTATACTAAAGCATTTGACCAGGAAAACTAAACTCAGAGAAGGTAGTCAGAGAAGACTGAATAATGACCCATATTTAAGCTACAGTTGGTGGGTATAATGGATTTTTTTAACAGCTGGTGGAGTTAGAAATCCTTTCTTGTAAATGCAGTGTCTCAGATAGAGTAGAGTTTGAGCTGCTCCTGCATGTCTCCTTCTGACACCTCACCAAAAGTTTCTTTGTTTTCTTTCAGCAGCTGGAAAATGGCTGCCAGCTGTTCCCGTTGCACCCTTGGACCAAGAGATAAGGATGTTTATTTATGATTATTTTGTGATGACCCATACAGCAGCTCGGCATTAGAGATCACAGATTCAGTGGGAGCCTGTGGTCCCAACAATAACTCCACAACACAGATTTATTAAAGAGGTACCTACTAACAATCACACTAAGGTTATTCAAAGTTAATAGTGAAGCTCAATGTACAGCTTTTTTTAAATTTATTTTTACTACCACTGGTCCCACAATGAACGCTGCTGACACCATTTCTTACTTTTGTATTGAAGGACTTTATTACACACTTTTCTAAAGATTGTTTACTGTTTGCACCTGCCCACCAAAGTAAATTCCTTGTGTAAACTACTTTAACCATTAATACCTATTCAGATGAGAAATTAGATGTGCTAACCAATTGGAAAAATATGTTATCAACTGTTGTTGTTACAGTTTTTCTCAGTCGCTTTGGTACATTTCTCAGATCAGAATTGAAATTCTCAAAACGATGTGTTCAATTTTCAAATCATTGTGTCACTTGTGCACATCAAAAAAGCAGTTTCTCATTTCTTTGAACAAGTTGCAAATGCTTTTGTACATCCATGCAAGTGATTATGTACAATTCTCTGCTGTTTCCTACATTATCAATTGCTTTTGTCATGTTGATCAAAATGTATTATAATGGGTCTCTGGTGAATAGTCTCACCCCCCACTACATTAAGGCATTATTTCATAGCATAAGTCTTTACTTGCAAAATGGTTGAACAAGTCGTCATAATATGTCAAACATATTTCTATACATTTCCATTAGACTTTTATCTAAAACTGTCCTGAATTGGTAAATTGCTCCCAGGTGAATCTTGACTTTCTCTAACAAAGGTGCGTCTCATGAACCATCAACTGGCAAGTATATATAGCCAGAGCACAACACAATGTTACAATGTCTGACAAGGACAAGGAATTGGGGGGAAGATAAGAGAAGAGAGAAGATATACGTTGTGATGTGGATGAGAATTTGTGGTCCAACAGACAGGAACGTCAGGAGGTGTAGGAAGACTGCACTGTAATTCCTACAGCACTGCATGTACAGTTTTCCCTAAGGAGATTGTCCTATGTTCACATTTCCTTTCCTTTCTGTATCGCAGTGACATGGTCTGTCAACAAAGTAGAGTACAAACAGTTAAAGCGTAAACGTCTCTTGCAATCAAACTCCTATATACACTAAGGTGTAACCTACAATTTACAATAATTGTCATCAAAACTTTAGCCATAGTTTACATCAGAACATCCCTCCAGAGTACACTGTTTTATATTGATAATATGACTAAGCAATTTGACTGTCTTATCCGTACACAAGGACTTGTTGTTCTGATGGCACTGACATGTTCATTGACACAGATATTTACTTTTGAGAGGTGAACTAAGGATTTTGAGCAAAAGACTGGCTTTTGGAGGTAATCCATGGTGTTTTGCTAGTACGAATTGTTTTTAGAAATGCACTTACTGCTTTGAGAACTTCAATTCTGATCTGAGAAATGTACCAAAGCGACTGAGAAAAACTGTAATAAGCTGAAGAAGTTAATTGCAAGTATTGTAGAACATCAGTGATTTTCAGAATACACTTCCTGCAACACTATATAGATCTGAGCATTAGGAGTAACTCATTTTAAAGACCTAGTAGCCATTATAGAAAGTAGCAATGATGAAAGGATCCATGTAAGAAGTCGATTAGTGTGGCCAGGCTGAAGCAAATGCATTTGTCAAGAGAGGAAATTCAGACAGAGAGACAGAGAATGAGGGCGGTGGACAGACACAGAGATAGAAAATGAGAGGATAGACAGAGAGAGAGGAGGGGCAGGTATGACCTGATGACCCACCAGGGAGTCTGGGTCCTTCATTCTTCTGAACTATATAAGCAGAGTACACTGAAACGTCTCTAAATCTGAACTTGAATGTGTTTTAGTGCCTAAAATGTAATACAAAATCTTTTTTTTCTTCTTTCTTTCCTAGTCTATAGGATATAATGCACAACAATTGTGTACTGATATAATCCAATGTGCTGGTTTTGTTTCGGCAGCAGGGCCGGTTCTTAACATCTATGACAGGGTGGGCAATCAGACTTTTAGTTGGGAAACTACTGTAAATTACTTTTTTGTTAAAATTGCACAACTACGCAAAAGGCCTACTTGATTATACTGTATATTACATTATTTGTTATATTTTAAACCACCCCACCAGTGCATTTAGCACTTAATTACCACTTGTATATCCCCTTTTACACTCAGATTTACTAATAAAAAAAATATTTGCATGTGAAAAAGTTGTAATTTGTGGCACTATTACGCTTGCTCTGGTCAAACATTTGAGTTAACTAAATTGTTTGTTATTTCACTCTTAACTTTTTTGGAGAATTTGGAAAAAGAAGCAGGCAAGAGGATGCTAAGAAATAAGGAGCATCTTGTATCTTGACATTTAGTTAAGCACTGACCTCTGCTCTTCCTCCAGCTCCTCACTGCTCATCATCTTCTCCAGCGGACTGGTCCGCAGCGTTCCAGGGGCATATTTAAGGGATTGACTGCTTGGACCTACATCTTCCACATCTTATTAGAAAGGGGAGAGGGACAAAGCAAATAGTGGGCATTTACTTCCTCTTTGTGGAGACAAAGTGAAAATAAACCTCAGTTATTTTGTTGATTCAGGTTTGGATCAGTTGTCATTAGGAAATGAATTAACACCCTATCAGCAATCTCCCTTGCTAATACGCCTGAAATTTGTCCAAGACAATAGCACCCTCTGCTGATTAATCTAAAAACAGCTGCTCTTCTCCTCTGAAATGCTGTAAACAACAAACAGCATGACAGTTGACAAAAAATGCTGGTTCAAAATAGAAACAATGGAGAGTGATAGTTAGAAATCCAATATTTGCAACTGAAAGGTGGTATGATGTTGAGGATCTCTCCCCTTCAGTTGATGATCCAGAGCCTTATCAGTTAGAGATGTTGGCACCAGACTTAGCCAGCCTGTCGACTAAGACAGTCGTAACAGGGACTGGGACTGCATTTTCTTCCAAGTGCAAACATTTAATACGTCCTAATGCCACTTCTCCAGTTGCTAAAGTATTCCTCTGGGTTGTGGGACACAGATGTGCCATACATTTTGACAGCCCCGTCCTGTAGGGAAACTACGTAGTCAGGACCCGGGGTCTCATTTATAAACGTGCCGTACGCACAAAACGGTTATTAGGTGATTTATAAAAACAAACTGGACGGGAGAATGTGCGGACCTCCACACAAACTCTGAAGCCTAAGCACATTTTGGAGACAGTGGGAATTGGCGACGCAGATGACCGCACAGTAGTCAGACTGCAGAAAGTAAAAGTGGGAAGAATGATTACTTGTAATATTTATATATTTTGTCACACATGTTTTTTTCACTCCATATCATCATTATCATAAAGATTAAATCCAGCAGTGTTCTTTGCGCTTGTACATATTGTTCCATAAACACCTTGTAAAATACAACTCAAATCTTAAATCAAAATTCAGCTCTGTCTCACCATCACACTGTCCACTACGGGAGTGCAGGAGGAGATGCCCCGACTGCATACAGGATAACGTCACATATCCCACCTTTAGATAACTGCAGAACACAGTGTATAACTAATTAGATGTATTTAATACTCTATCATCATATGTCAAAAACTGAAAATACAGCCATTAAGCTCCCGCACAATCCCTACTCTTTACGTCCTCGTTATCAGTCCAAACTTTGATACTGTTCAATAAGAAAACCGCCATGAAGAAACGTGTGTTTACCTATTACGCTTTTGTTTTCAAATTGCATCTCGACTCCGCTGCTGTGGCCACCAAATAATGTGTTTTTTTGGGCCTCCACCTCGCCTACAACTATTTTAATGTCAGTGTCTGAGAAGTTGCGCCTTTTCGTTATTTTCCCACCTGTCGCCATGAAGTACAATCGCATGCCAGGGTCATCAATACTGTATACTGGATCAGAATTCATGATGTGCATTTGCATTGACTACTTATGGTTCAAAACGGGCGTGTTCAGGACGGGATCAGATGTTGATTTACGTACGCACACTTGTGGGTAATCTCTAGGGAACATTGCTTACAGGTGAGCGTATGCACGGTTTTCGTACGCAAGTCTGAATTATTTTTGTTGTACGCCACTTTTGGCTTTTGGACGTACGTACACTTTTAGTATGAATCCTACGCACAGTTTTATAAATGAGACCATGGCCAGGAATCATTAGCCATTTAAAAAAATAAAATATGTAAGAAAGGATACAATAATTGGTAACAAAAAAAATACCAAAAACTGTAAACTAACTGACCACTGCATAGACATATCTCAAATTCTTCAACTTATCCAAGGGATGGTACTAGCTAGCCCATCTCAGTAGAGTACTTCAGACAGCACTCTCGCTGGGATACGTCAGAACGCTTTGAAAAGGCACTTGTAGATCAAATTCCTTTAAAGGCTTGTATCCAGCAGGGGCAAAAATAACTCAAATTTACCACCAAACAAAAAATTACCCGTTGGATCGGATGTTGGATCGGCGCCGTCAGTCCGATCTCAGACGAGTGAATTACATTAGAATCGGCATCCGATACGATATTGGATCGGATTGGTCCCATTTCTAGACCAAAATTCTTGTTAACTTACCCCAGTCATCTAGGCTCTCTGTGGTTCTTGTGTGAGGGTAGCTGGGAGTGCCCAGCCGAGACACGGAGCTGGGGAACTCCATCATTCCATGTTCGCTTCCTGGAATTGAAGTTGGGTCATTCATCTCTTCAGTGACAGCTGTTCCCGAAACATCCTTGCAAAATAAGACCAAATAATGAAAACTTATTTATACATTCTTACAGATAGGGCTGGGTGATATGGGTAAAAGATTATCAATATAGATATTTCCATTTGATATTTCCAACGATAATTAAGACGATAGACCACAGATCCGTAGTAGTAGCAAGTCTCAACTTTTTCCCTACACTCGGCATAAAGTTTAGGCAGCGCGGTGTGAGAGAAATGCTTGCGGCCAGGGAGCACGTACCTGGGGTCAAGTAACTTAAGCTTTTTAAAACCTTGCTTTTTATCAATACCTTGGCACAAACTCACACTTTCTGCATGTTCCAACAAGTGATTTTGCTTCAGGTGGTAAAAAAACGTTCTTATATACTAGTATTATAATTGGACCAATATTCTTATTGACCACTCTTGACCATTCTTATTCTTATTGGTCCAGAGACGTTCTAGGAAGTCCGCAAAACCTTTTGCAAACCTCTCCAGAGGTCCGCCAACGATTTACGGACCTAGCAAGCGGTTGCCTTGGAGATGTTGACAACACGGCATCTGCTCAAGATTTGTCACGTTTGATTTGGGATTTTCCCACGTATTGTGTGCGGTAGTATATACAAGTTATAATAACAAATCTCTGCGTACAAAAGTGTTTGTAGACCTATCTAGAAGTCCTCATTTGGAGTTTTTCGTATTACCAAGCTCGGTAGCCACCTGTTTGTTTACTACAAAATTTGCACCGAACATTGCTCGGCTCTTTGTCGGATTTCAAAAAGCCAAATCACTTCCAAACTAGAGAGCATACAATTTCTGGGGAAATTGTGAGGGTGTGCCTGCTTGTCCGTCCCTTTAAGTTTTCCCTTCTAGTGATATTTTCAAGCATTTAGCCTACTCATAGTCTATTCTAGGCTATTCCATAATAATTCATTAAGAACACCCTTGGAAAGAAGCTACTGTAACAACGTTAGCACTGGAAATATTTCAGATGGAATCGCGATTCAAACAGTAGCTCTATGTCTGCTAACTTATGACATGCCCCCAGAAACGTAAATAAACTTGACATTTATTCAGTGGAAAATCGCTCATGCATAAAAACCTCAATAGCGATCATTGTCAGTAACGACGCAAAATGCGATATAGCCCTTTGTGGAGAAGCCCCGGTAAATTGTATACTACAGTGTTCGTCTTGGTGGCGATCGTTGGTTGAACGTTCCGTTGTACGGTTTAGGCTGAAATTAAATAGTCTATTGCTTTCATGAACAGATTGACAAGTTTAGGCTGTGTCAATGAAGTTCGGGTTAGTAGTCAGACAGTTTCACCTACTGAAATACTTTTGATGTTCTGTCGCCGTTTGACTTATACTGTAAACAGCTGTGGATGTTTTTGTTAGCTACACAGTGTCTCGTCTCGCGTAGGCTACAGCGTTGCAGTACTGGTTTGAAACCAACAAATCGTTTATTTGTAATCTAATGTCATAATAAATCGTACAACGACAATGTATTTGTGAGTAATGTTTATTTTAACGATTGAAAACAGATGCATCATAGACCGCTGTTGTATGTGTTGCCCGGGCAACATAGGCTAATGTCATGATGCTAATGCTTCAGTGAAATAGTAGACTACCGTTTCCGAACGGTAAAATTAGTAAATAGTTATCACCCTGGACTCTTTGCTTGTGGCGTTTCTGCAGCTACCTTGCAGTAGCGTTAAAGCTATAGTTAGCCTAGCTAGCTCTATCTCCCAGAAGTTAACAAGCTGCTAAACTAATGTTCTGCTAGAGGTAGTCACGCGTGTTTCGTGACGTTAGTAGCGTCAGTGACTGTGGCTAGCAAGTTCGCCAGGTAAATAAAAAGACAAGCAACTCAATGGCTACCAACTTTTGACATAACGTTTTCTAAGTAATCAAAATATTGACGGATGCTTAGGGGGGCGGCACGATACCATACTTGCTGTGCAACAGTCTTCTATGCACGTCGTATCTAATGCGTCGTTGCTAACATGTGCCGACAATGTGACGTAGGCTATTATAACTGAGTAGTCTACCCTTTGCCGACAAAATCAACTTTATGCCACAAAAACGTTGTATGGTCCTAAACTGTGCAACGGAACGTACATAAAAGTAATAGCATATCAATCGCTAGCAAGACGAAACTTTTGACACGTAGTTTGTCTATGTAGTCCAAATATTGACCGAGGATTAGGGGGGCTAAAATAAATAATAATAATAAATATATATGTGAGATAACAAAGGATGCGCCACGATTCGTGGCACACCCAACTAGCATCACATCAAAACAGAATGTGCATGCAGATTAGCTGTGGTGACGTAACGGGGGCCGATTCTGGTGGGCCAGTCTGGATCAAAGTATAGGGCCTATTTTTATAGGGCCCATTATTTATGAAATGGTAAAAAAAACTTAGATGTCTGCTAATAAGGTGACACGGTAACACACTGTCTTTTTTTTTGGAGCACCGAAGACCAATTTTGACCCAGGAAAAACCCTGGCCTATGGTTCTTTAATGTATTTGCATTGTACAAAAATGTGTTAATTTTCAATGGGCATAAACAGTGCAGCCAAAAAAAATCAACATTAACATTTCAATATAACATTATAGTCATAATGGCCAAAAATGTTTTATGGGGGAGGTGGGTCGTGCATTAGGCCCCTGTGGGTCTTGTATCCTTAATGGCATTTTTTCCCCCTTACATTACTACTTTAAGTAGTTTTGAAAAACCAGTACTTTTTACTTGAGTTGATACTTCAACTTCTACAAAAGTATTTTTAAACCCTATTTTACTATAATTCTACTTGAGTAATGAATGTGAATACTTTTGACACCTCTGCTATTGCCTAACATCACTGGCACACAGGTGCCATTTGAGTGGCACATTGTAATTATTCCCATGATATTAAATTATGGACTGTATTTTAATCGTCTAGAGCAGAGGTTCTCAACTCTGGTCCTCATGGTACCCCCATATGAGGCATGGGATCCTGCTGATAAATTTAACACATTTGTTTTGCGATTTAAAATGGACCCGGCCATTCACCCAGCTAAGAAACCAACTTTAACCTCGGTGAACTAATCGCCTACTGTAATGCAGTATGTGGGCGCAGGGCTCCTACCGTAAAACCAGATGACACTCTCTCTTCTTTTCTTTCAACTTCAACTCTGGTGGCGGTACGCTTTTTCTCTGCAACTGCACCAATATCCGCAGCAACATCACAACTCATTATCCTTTCAGTGGATTCATGTTCCATGCATTTAGTTTGATCGGCATCTGTTAACCCTTTGTTTGTCTTAATCAGTTTTTCTGTCACATTTAGCAACCGTCCCGATTCCTCTAATCCCGCTTTAACCTCTCCTTTTACCAACTCTGCTGTATCCGCTTTGGGTTCAGTAGATGAGCTGTTGTTACGAAATAACTTTGAAGCCAAAATAATTGCGAGAAGCGTGAACAGAATGGCTGGCAATAGAAAAGTTAGATCCATGACTGTGGATAATGCTAACTCAAGGCTTATAATGATGTTGTCCTCGACCTTTTTTTCTCTCGCAGGCTAAGAAAGGGAATAATTTAATATAACATAATTGAAGAAAACTGCAGATAATAACAATCAACGTCCCCGATTCCTGGTACGAGTTAAAACATGCATCAGTGCATCATTTACACTCTGATCCTGTGAAAAATCGCAAATCGTTTTCGTCGACGCTGACCATAAACTCAATCAACCTTAAGTCACGCCTCAAAACGGATGCGTCACTTCCTACTCTAAAGTCTCCGCGCTCTTGCGCTTTGTCAGAGAGGCAGGTGGCTAAAAGGTAAATTAACACCAAAAGTAGCGTGTATTTGCATAAGCAATACAGTAGGCTTACACATTGTTGGCTGGATGTTTGCAGTTTTGAGTAAAGCGACTGCCAAAGCAGTAATGTAAGCAGTGTCATGCAAGTGTTGCTAGTTGTTAGGCACTGGTAATCAAACACTCATTAGACGGGTATTTTTTTTTATGATTTGTAATTGAATGAAATACAGGAGTAAGAAATCCTGCCGCTCCGTAATTTTTTATCTCAATTTAACACAAATCAGGATTAAATTGAAATCTTCTTTAATCTTTCTCCAGTTACCAACCAAATATGATTTACTTGAATCATGTTGCTCTTAAATTTAATACAAATGTAATCTTCATTTTGGTTCATATGCAGTGGTTTAAGTTACTAAGCTTGGCAACATTTTGGGGGTGGCATCCCCTTAACTGGTGGTGGACCTGTGTTTCTATACCACTGGATGCACTGATGCATCCGGGGGTAGAGGCGAGCTTCTAAATGAGGTGATGATATCTAGGGTGATAGCAAGCCTGAAGAAGTTGATGTATTTAATAGATTCCCAACAATATGGGAAACTTCAGCTGGTTTCTAAAGGAGCAGCATTTTCTGAAGTGTTGTTAGCAACTCACTGCACATTTACATTTCAGAACCCTGGTGTAGCCTATCTAATGAAAAACAATGTTGCATGGTATTTTTCTATATATTGGCGGGATGGCCAGAATGTATACATGACTGCAACAAGTTGACAACTGCCAGCTAGGAGCTCCGTCTGAGAGAAGCACAGAAGTCCACCTGCTGGGAGAGGACACACATCCCTGTCATGCCTTCTGAAAACCCCACTCTTCAAGCTGATGTTTTTCTAAAGGACTACAAATGCACCATACCAGTGGTTAGTGCCAAGGAGTAGTGCATACTAATCTAACTAATCTAATTATGATCTTAACAATATTGGATATAATGAATGGATTATGTAATTCCGCAACTACAGCATCATATTTCAAGTACATGGGTGACATCCCGGGTCTCCCGGGTTCTTTCAGCACCAAGGACAGCGGCCGCCTCACGGCCAGGCTGTGGACGCCTCTTCCTGGTCCCCACTCAGCACGACAGCACACACAAGCAGGACTGACAGGGTTTAAAGGAGAGGCAACGCTTCAAGCTACATAATGGGTGTGGGAAGACTTCCAGCACTAGTACTGTAAGCATGGAAAGCGCTAAGAGGGGCTAGCAGGTGCTTCGGCACCCCCAAGAAAGACCAAAGCAGAGGTGGGTGTGATGATCTCCAGCACCAGTACTGTGAGGTGGGTGTGGGAGGATCTCCAGCACCAGTACTGTGAGGTGGGTGTGGGACAATCTCAAGTACTGTGAGGTGGGTGTGACGATCTCCAGTACTGAGGGGTGGGTGTGGGACGATCTACACCACCAGTACTGTGAGTGTGACGATCTCCAGCACCAGTACTGTGAGGGGTGTGGGACGATCTTGTTGTGGCCCACAAAACTGCATTGAACATACATCTTGGCCTATGTGGTCACATTAGACCAAAAGACTCAGGAAACAGCCCATTAAGCAGAAAGCAGCAAAGCACTATTGCTGACACGGTCATGTAAATGAAATGATCGTCATCCCAGGTCATAACTAGAACAGTACACATTTGGATAACTAAAACACCATGGTTCTTTTCAGAGGCTTGCCCTAAACATATCACTCTGACCGGGTCAGACAGACCGGATTGAAGAACTTTAGCTGACTATAGTGAGATATTGAACCACCAAATGTAGATATCTCTAAGACCAAAAGCAAAACACACACACATATTGATTAGATCAATAGTAAGGAAGCCAGTCACAAACGTCACGATGTGTGCTTGTCCTGGACAAGCAAACTTTCAGTCAGTCAGGTTAACTTTAGAAACTGTCTACGTGGCTTTCTGAAACTGTATATATTCCTGCCTTTTTGATAAGTGATTCAGATTGTCTTTGAGCGGAGCAATCTCATGTGTGTATGAAATCCTGTTTGTTGTTATGACAAATAAACCGTCTTGCATTCGCTAAACCATCTTAAGTCTGATCACTTTCTTTTCCTTCGAGCAAGGAAAAGACGCAAAGCCTTAACCCAACAATCTCCAGCACCAGTACTGTGAGGTGGGTGTGGGACGATCTCCAGCACCAGTAGTGTAAGGTGGGTGTGGGACAATCTCGAGCACCAGTACTGTGAGGTGGGTGTGGGACGATGTAAAGCACTCGTACTGTGAGGTGGGTGTGACGATCTCTAGTACTGTGAGGTGGGTGTGACGATCTCCAGCACCAGTACTGTGAGTGTGTGACGATCTCCAGCACCAGTACTGTGAGGTGGGTGTGGGAGGATCTCCAGCACCAGTACTGTGAGGTGGGTGTGACGATCTCCAGCACCAGTACTGTGAGGTGGGTGTGACGATCTCCAGCACCAGTACTGTGAGTGGGTGTGACGATCTCCAGCACCAGTACTGTGAGGTGGGTGTGGGACGATCTCCAGCACCAGTACTGTGAGGTGAGTGTGGGAGGATCTCCAGCACCAGTACTGTGAGGTGGGTGTGGGAGGATCTCCAGCACCAGTACTGTGAGGTGGGTGTGACGATCTCCAGCACCAGTACTGTGAGGTGGGTGTGAGATGATGTCCAGCACCAGTACTGTGAGGTGGGTGTGACGATTTCCAGCACAAGTACTGTGAGGTGGGTGTGGGACGATCTCCAGCACCATTACTGTGAGGTGGGTGTGTAAGGAATGAAAGGAAAACAGGGAAAATCTGTTTAGTTATTTCGAAACAAATTTGCTTATACAACCGATATTCAGCTGCTTTCAAAGGGGCTGGCTAGCTAACAGAACAACAATATAAAGTGGATATACTTTCAGTATGAATGTAGGCTACCACAGAAATCATTTGACTAGAATAGATGTGGAGGTTCACAAGTACTTCAGAGATGACAGAATGTCAACATGCATCATGGGCACTGTGCAGTAGTGTAACTACATAGCAATACCTCTAGTATGCTAAAATTGTAGCTACATAGGCTCTGTTGTGTACTGCCTTTTCAAACTAATTGATTCATTGTTGCATATGACCATAGGTAGGTGCAGTGATCAACTGTTTGTGCATTGCCTGTGATTGTATTTTGTGTCTTAATGTGTGTGTTTTAATTATTCGCTGTTGGTTAACAGCTGTTATTTTTTACATGTGCTTTATAGATAAATATGTCCAACTGACTAATGAAATGGTATTAAGTGTTAGCTTTGTAGGTTTTGCAAAAGTGTAATGGTCAAGTATGGGGGAGGGGTATAAGAGGAGTGGATGTTGAAAAATGCAGTTGAAGGCTGTATTACCAAAACAAGATCAATGTTAACATCTACTTAACCCTGAAAAGCCCACCTCTCCCGTACCAAGTATCACTTGTGTAATAACTTGTTGCTCTGGGCCGTAATGAAGTTGTAAGGCTGGGTGTCAAACCTGCCCCCACCTCTCATATGCTAAAGTCTGGAGTTTCTGGACGGTCTCAACTTGATGGCCCTGACACCCCATTCAAGATCTGGTCTGATTGGTTGTTCTTGTGTATAAAGGGAATTGTAATGCATTTTCCGTTGTATTCTTCATCTCCTGAGATATTCTCCTCAGTTCTTCTCCCTTGTCCTACTGTCCTACTCCTTGCTCACTCTTGCTTTTCTCTCTGATTTTACAATGATCACGGTAGAGTAGGTAAGATTTAAAGCCTTCATTTGTAACATGTTTGCCTCGTAATTGATTTCATTCATTTGCAATGTTATTAAATGCGTATTCCTTTTGACCGTACTTTGACCATTCTTGCTCTGATTTAACCCATTAAGTCAAATAACTATACTTTATATTTGTATTGGCATTATTTGGTTCATGCTAATACACTTCAGTTTCCCATCTTCCTTTAAACCATAGGGGAATTCGTTTTGGTTCTTTCGACCATATTTTACCCCCCTACAAAGTGAAACTACATAGCAGTTATTTAGTAACTATAATGTTGTTACTATGCTGTAAAGTATTGCTACCTATGATGTGTTCATTTAGCAATCTGACTTAATACCAAAACGATTGATATGTTTGACTGCAGGCAAATAATGATTTAATATTAATAATTGAGTGCAATTGCTTGAGAGGCTGACAAAAAGTTATGTTGATACTTGTCATAAAGTGCAAATGTGTGGACTTCCTCTGTAGGAATCTAGAAACGTCTGGTGGTTGTCTCAGACGTTGCCAGTTTATCCACCACTTCAAGACGAGGAGGGTAGACGACAGCTGCAGGAGTGTACAACTAAATATCTGAAGCTTTAACAAACAAGCTGACATGATTTATAGTGTGGAGAGATGTGAGATATTAAGACTAAACATCGAAAACCCTGGAATGTCCCTTTTAGTGTGTAGAAGTGCATGTGTGAATATGCGTATGCATCAAAATGTACATAATTTATTATTAATTTAACAAAAATCCACATGAACAACACAGAAAAGTATCTACGTGTGAACTAAGCACTAAAATAATACAAAATAAATGTTTCACATAGGATGTGGGTCGCCTTGTCTTTTAGACAGCAGATGTGTATTTCAAATAAAAGGTCTTGTAGACAGGAGTGCTGTTCTTTAAAAGTGCAGTTCAACAACTGTAGATGTCTTTTTTGTAAGTAGCCAATAAACAGTGAATGGATGCAACATGGGTTTGTTGTGTGGCGTCTCAGTCCAGCTATAATAATACTGATGTAATAGGACTGATATTGGAGGATAGTGGGTGGATAGGTTCAAGGGTTCAAATGTCATGGGGTGTATGTTTGGACTACAACCGATAAACACATTGTTGTATTCCCCCCTTTTGACTCGAAGGCATACTTAAAGGGATACCTTCCATGATCATTATTACATTAGGAGAGACTTGGCTCCCTGTCCCCATTTCAGTTAAGTATCACTAATTGTTATGGAACAGCCATTTCATGGTATCTTCCAAGTCTAGTTTATTACTATAGCCAAAGTCAGATACAAAGCAGGTTTTAACAGGACAAATCACTGCTGAGAACAATATGGATGAAGTGGAAAGCTCAAGAGGACTGCATGCTGAACCAGGTCCAGACTCACCGGGTCCCATAGAGATGTCTGGTCTAGTCTCATCCAATGAATGTAGCCTAACATGGGTCACTTGTTTTCAGTGTTCAAACAGGTATTAAACACAGAACAGAAACACCCTAATATAAACTAAAATTACAGCTCACAGTAGTCCCTGATTGGTTGGTTGGTTGGTTCTTGGTAGCGAAAAAGGAGAGAGCAGCTTGCGAAAAGTTATAATGTCAGGCAGTTGGACAGAGTTGTGTGATAAGAAAACAAAAGCACAAAGAGATGCTGGAATAATATGGTGGTTATCAGGTAAATATATCAAACAAGAAATTAAATAAGGGTCAAATAACCATTGGGAAGTGGTGTGGTTTTGGTACACTTCTAATAGATCCTACCAGTTGGGGCTGAGTATGGAAGGGTGAGTGTGAGTGGGTGTGTTACATAATGAGTGGTACACAAAGGGCTCAGTTCTTGGGATTGAGGCTGAGCACTCATCAGCCAGACACTCCCGCAGGGCTCACTGTGTGTGCGCTAGAGTGTGTTACACAATGAGTGGGCCGCGACAGGGTGCTTTTTTGGGGGGACTATGGCTGTCCCTCGCCTCTGCCTGTTGCTCCTCAAGGTTGATATTACTGGTTGAAGCATGGTGGGGGAGGGGCTCCAAAACAGGCCTGTAACCCCCGACATACATCCGACCTGAGAGAGAGACAACGAGAGGGGGAGAGACAGGGAGGTGCTATTAAATTATAACATATCGTGTCTTCTACATCAGCACTGGTGTGAGCACTAATTCATACAGTATATAGGAGATGGAGAGAAAAATAACTTTGTAGTAATACATTGTAGTCCAGGGTACTTACTTTACATTAAGGTTACACTAACTACCATGTGTTGGAGGTGTAGGTGTAGATCAAGAGGTTGCAGGTTTAAATCCCCACACTAAGTTCATTTGAATCATAGTGTGTCCTAAATATGTACTGTACATTACACATAGCAATCCCTCAAGTGTATTCCTTCACAACTTCAAACCCCAGTCCAGGGACCAGACCTGTTTCTCAGACCCCCAGAAGCCAGATGTGGTCCCCTCTGCTGCAGTGTCACACAGGGGCAGCACCCCCTGGGCATGTGGAGGGAGCGCTTGGTGGTGTTTACATAAGAGTGCACACTTCCCAAAAAAACACTGTGCCCCCTTTGCCCATAACCACATTCCACAGTTATGGGAATCTGTGCAAGCATGTTTATCCGTGGTAAAAACATGACCAAGCACAATGAAATCACTGTTGCTTTTAAATGGAGACTATTGTTGTCTTATTTTCTGATGAATTAACACATTTTGCCATCATTCCACACTTGTCATTATGTTTGTAAATTTTAGGCAGTGGATGCCATAATACATAGTAGATGGTACTATCTACATTTGGCTGAACTATGCTGTGAAGTTTGAGCGGTTGTATGGCGTTATTGTGAAGAAAATCCCAACAGATCAGAAACCCTCTCCAGAATGTAGGTGTGTATCTCTGCCTGCAGGCAGTACATAAGAGGGAACACAAATAACAGATGGGCAAAGTTAAGGGATGTTTACAAATAATTACATCTGAGAGCCAGGAGAGTATCGCAACAATGGATAAATAAAGATAAACAAAGACAAAGATTGACAAATACCAGGGAAATCGATCGAAAAAGGTTTGAGGAAAAAAGGAAATCTCCACGAAATCTACCTTCTGTGCAACACTGTGGAGGTGCAGTCAAGCAGTCTCACTTCTGCTGTTTCTCACTCATTAGTTTTTATTGATGATAAGACTGCTGACATATAAGGAAAACTGTGACTCATGTGATCTGTACAAGACTACCCCACTCCTAAAACTCCTGAACTCCTTGGGTATGACATATTTTGTGTATTTCACAATAATTGTCTGGTATTTATTTGATTAAACAAAATGTTCCCAGTTTCAGGGAAATGTATGGACACTTTGTTACAGTAATATCCTAAATCACAAGTGTTAATCTGGCCTAATAGAGAGTGTTAATCTGGCCTAATAGAAACTAGTAAACTCTAGTAGCCTCTTGGGCTACATCATGGCATTTATCAAATTAAAAGTATGTTTCTGTATTATTCCATGAGTTACAAATAAACCATTTTGAAAACGCATATACAGTATGTGGTAGTGTTATTATTAAATACACTTTTTTACAGTTATTAAAAAGTCTCTTAGCTGTCTTATCTTATATTAATAAGATTTAATAATTCTATTAAGTCCATTCGGTGACATTTCATGGCATGTATTAGAATGACTACTCTGCCATGACCATTCAGTACTATATCTGATCTCCAGTACCAGTCAACTTGAGTCATACCTATTTCTCAATGTGCACAGGGCATGAATCCTCCTCTGTCCATCCAAGTGAGCAGAGGAAGCAAGAAAAAGAATAGAGAAGGAAGGAGAACATTCAGAGGAGACAGAAAGACAATGATACAAAATGGTGGGAAAAGGAGATAGGAGGACACAGAAAGAGAGCAGAACACAGTTACGGCACACACCAATATAATCCTTTCAGAACATCCACAGTGATGGTTGGGATTAAAGGAGAGACAGTCTTGATCGGTGCTTCTGTGATTTTTTTGTCCAATGTATTTGACAATCGAGTTCTATCACTTTTTTCTCTCTAAATAAGCACTAATAATGTTATATTCTCTTATTTATGTTGTTGAATGAAACAATAGGGGAATTGATTAGCTAACAGATAAGAAGCCAACCAAGTTTAATAAGTAAAGCCTATATTCTCATCACAGTAACCCAAACGACCTTGCAGATGAACACATCTTTCACGCGGGAGAAGAGGAAAAGCTGAAATGTAATGAGAGTAAGAGGGGTGAAGTCGCAGATGTGAGGCGAAGCAGCCTGGAGCTGGCAGACACTGAACATGAACCCTGAACAGACACACTCAGACCCACCACACAAATAGTGGCATGCCAAGACATACTTATCAAATCATTTTCACATACTCTAACATACAGATATGGAGGAAGAGTCCACAGCTAGCCACCCCTGACAAAACAGACACGAAAAAGGGGTAGAGATGAAAAGAAAGATGTCTGATCTGTTGTACTACAACCTGGGAGATGTGTAAGAGTGGAGGCAATACGATCTTCTCAAACTAACCAGCAACCATGCTGTCCCTCTAGTCCACCAATGTCTTCCTATTAACCTTACCTTTACTATGAATAAAAACAGTGTTTTGCCCCTCCTTCTCCTCTCTCCCTCCTATCCCCCTTCACCCAACCCTGCCCCCCCCCCTCTTTTGGCCCATGCCCAGTTCTCAGCTCTCATTGGTCCATGTTCGGTAGGTTGCCACTCACCGGCGAAATGGCTGTCGGGAGCGTGCTCATTATCCAGCCCCAAAGAGGCCGTGTCACAGAGGGCGACGCCCTGATTGTTATTGGTGAACTCTGGACACCTGCTCCGCCCACCTGTAAGCGAGGGCAAAAGTCAAACAAGAGCAGCCAGGCCCAGCATGGTTGAAGTCAGCAGTCACTGACTGGCAATGCTAGAATGGAGTACTATATCACAGGACCCATTCATTACCACATTAAGGGTAAGGTTAGGTTATGGAAAGGGCTTTAAATGGGTTTATTTGTTTAAATTGCTTGAGTCATAAGAAGTTTCCACGATTGTGCCATTTCTAGCATGTCCAGGTTATGACCAGAAGTGCATGCATTGTTGTGTGTACGTATATGTATGGTGATCTAAAATGAATCAATGAGAGCAGCTCAGCAGGTATACACAGTGCATGTGGAAGCTGGCAAGCCGACCTGAAGCAGACACACGCCTGTGCATACAAGCTTAGAATGTATCGTACATAAACACTGTATGATACATCACTTTACAACAAGCTTTACATTTCGTCATCAATTGTTGCAGTAGTTTTACTGACATTTATTCATAAATTCAGTTTGCTTGACTGTGTACAACTACAGCGATTCTCATACACGTTCACACACAATTCCCATACTATCGTACATATGCAACACAACTCTTGTGGACATAGACAACTCTTATGGAGAGGCATCATGTCAGCATCCACACCAGTCTATCTGACCTTGAAAAAAGGAGAGCAGGAGAGAAAAGAGATGAAGAGAAGAGATGTGACACACTCCCCTTACCCACAGACTTACCAAAGCACTTCATCCAGAGTGTAATGTGTGGATGGTATACATATTCTAATATCAGGCTGCAGTAGGCAATTAAGCATCCCATACAGAGCATTGCAAGCAAAAACACAGCATGAGAAAACCACACTTCATCCAAAAACACACTCATACTAAGAGACATACAGGATCAAAAGAGCCAAGCAATCAGGCACACTCAGATGACAAGGTACAGTATGGAAAGAGGTGTATGAATACAATTATAGTAAATTGCGCTGGCGGTATGGTTTTCAGCTAGCCCTCTATTCTCTGGAGGGCCTTGTCTGATATGCCTTCACTAATACCACAGGACTGGTTTGTTAGGGTGGTCACCGACTTGTCGTGTTGAAAAGCACAGAAGTGATCCAGTGATATTTTTGTGCATAGTTACCATGCTCATGAGGCGGGGAAGGGCAATCTTCCTCTGTCACATCATTTCCCTGAGAGACAGAAAAATACATTGCAATTTGTTCAATGTGTGGAAATGAATTCACAAATCTGGGGATTTTAACTAAACCTATTATGTATATTACCACTGCATTTATGATCCTCCTCCCACGGAGGCTTCCTGACACCATGCTCTACCTGCTCTGTGCTTTCAGCATAAGCAGGACTGTTAGAGCATTAGGGTCGAGTGGTGACATTTGTGTGTGTTCACACTTGGCAGGTTTGGTTCAATTGAACTAACTCTGGCTTGACTGCACTGTTAGTGCGGTTCATTTGAAAGTGTGGGTTAGTGTGAACGCTGCCATCAAAACCTTGGTGCAAACAAGTGAACTGAGGCCGCTTGAAAAGCTGTCCAATAAGGTGACCTTATCCTGATGCCTTTTGTTAAGGTTTGGTCTTACAATGCCAGTGTGAACGCTAAACAAACCTGTACTAAATGTAACATTTTCTGTTCTTTGCAGAACAGAACTAAGTGTGAACACAACCTTAATTTAAATTAATTTAAAAAGAAAACAACATGTCATCTTTTCTGTCGTCCAGCCGCACAGTGCAATTACTTTCTGTGATAGATTTACAAATATATTCAAGGATATGCAACCCATTCTTAAATCAGATTTTTTAAATGTATATGTAATGTAAACGGTCCAATACTTAGTTGGCTTCTCAATGGTTTCATGGTTGTAAATTAAGGTCCGAGGTAGGACTAAACTATTTTCAGTAAAATCTTAATTTTGGGAATGGGGAATGACACTCCTTCACCAAAGTATTTATTTCCACCAATTAGATAAGCAACTCCAATTTATTTTGTGCATTTTATACCCATAAAAACAACAATGTCAACAATTAAGAAAAATATGCTTTTTTTGCCTAAAACATTTGCCTTTCGCCAACGTGAAATCGTGTTAGTAAATTCCACTGGCAGATACTGTCTGGCCTAATGGGACATGTGTATAGTAACCTCAGAGTCTCTCTCTTCCGATACAGCCACCACGAGGTTCTGTTCCTTTGGTTCATTAGGAATCTCCTGAGATGAAGGGAGATACAAAGAGAGATTACTGTCAATTACCTGTATGTCTGACATTAAATATAAACATTTGAATAGGCAATTATTTTACTGGTATTTACACTTTCTTATGATTTTCCCACATTTATATTCTCCAATTGATTAAAAAAAGACAATCAATCTACACACTGATCACACATGTAAGACATTCTACCATAAGTGCCTGATAGATGGAGCACTGGGAAAAAGGGCTCTATATCCTATATTGTGTTGTAATATATGTATACTATATTATGTGTTGATTAATTTTGCTCTCCCAAACTCTTTAGTGCAGGTTAGGGTTAAACTCAAGATACAATCTGGGTCAAAGATGTTCAACTAGATACCCCTCCTTTCTTGTGCACTCACCCCGTCCTGCTGTGAGGGCCCCCGGCTCTCCATGGGGGCATCCTGGTTCTCCTCCCCCTCTGCCTCTCCTCCCTCTGGCCCCTCCTGCTCCCCCTCCACCCCGGCCAGGTAGGATCCAGACATGGAGGACATGGTGTCGGTGCTGATGTGGGAGTGCTGGGAGTGAGAGGAGGCCATGGACATGACTGACTGGGCCAAGCTGCTACTCGCTGGCTCTGGGAGAGAGAGCAACAGAGACAGCAGTAGGTACTAAGGGTGAGGCTTGGAAGTATTCAGTTGCTTATTTTGGCGCAGGATCTCTTCAGAGTTCAGACAGGTTTAGCTAGTGTGTACCTTCAGGGGATGTGATGGTGGATGAGAGGGGGGTACCAGTACAGGACGACTGATCAATGGCTCCAGACGAGGACAGAGTCAAGTTCTCACTCTCTGGAGTAACACCATACTGAAACACAGAAGAAGAGTGAGACATACACACACACTGTACACACACATACTGTACACACACACACACACACACACATACTGCACGCACACACACCTCCTGCTGTTCCACAGCTAGTTTTCGGCGGCTGGCTCTGGCTTGAACCTCTGATTCACTACATGATTTCTCATCTTCTTCCTCTGGGAGCACGGAGGAGTTCTGAGAGAGCGACCTAGTGGAACACAATGCTGCGCTGTGAGAGACCACACCTTCTCTACAAATACTCCAAGAATAGAATGCTCATGTGCTCCTGTATGCATGGCTTCATGTTTGTAAAGTGTGGATCAAGAGTTGGTGGGCCAATATGCACACAACTCCACCTCCAACTTACTTAGAGCCACTTTTCTTGAGTTTAAGTTGGCTGGAGTTGTAGTGGTCTGGTGGGGAGAGAGAGCGTGCTGGAGGTATGTGAGCCTCACTGCTGTAGGGTGGCAGGGGCCCAGACACATGAGCCCCAGACAGGGTCTGCAGTGGGGGCACCGAGGGAGACGTGCTCAGGGGGCCGTTCAGAGCCTCCAGGAGAGACACTGCTTCATACCCCGGGGGGATGTGCTCCGACGCCTGAGGGAGACAGATAAGAAGGAGAAATACACACTGTATTACATCACCGCATGATGATTCACTCTGACATCCCAAACACAAAGACATGTCTTTGGTGTGCATCCTTACGCAGTAGACTTAAAAAACTGAGAGGCAATGTGTTGGACAGCACAGAACAGTAGGTAACTGTGTATGTAGATGTGTTGTGTGTAAGGTCTTACCGAGTGCTCCTCTGAGTCGGAGGTCTGAGAAGTGATCACAGAGTTCATCCCGGCCGGAGACTGACTCAGACGCTTCCTCATGGCCCGGATCTGCAGAAGAGCTCTGAAGGCTGGAGAACAGCATGGACAGTGGAGGAAAAGCCACTTAACAACAAGAATCAATGTGTAAGATGACTTTGGGATGCTTCTGCACATGCAAGCGGTTGTGACTCACGCAGTCTGCAGATAGGGCAACAGTTTGCCTGGTAGCGGAGTGTGTCAGCACAGGCATTGCAGAGACAGAGGTGTCGACAAGGCAGGATGAGAGTGTCCCTCACATCAGACAAACACACTACACATTCTGCACTATTGTCGCTAATTTCATCATCTGCCACCTGCGAAACACCAAATGTATGCTTGGATCAGGCACATCTCATATGCATTCAGATTGAGTATTGTTATTTTGTTGAGTATTGAGTTTTGTTCCTGTCAAACATAGTTGTGACTTCCTGTGAAGCGTAGATTTAGCAGTAGAACCACTGGATCACCTTGGACTCTTGGCTGTTGTATTTGTTCTCGATGCCATAGATCTCCTGCAGGAGATAGCTCACTCCATCAACCTGAGGAAAAAAATGGTTCAGAGAATGAAAACATATTTTCTTCTGGTCTGCAGAACAAGAGGACAGGAGGTAGAATAGTATAACCTGTAAGCCAGGTAGATACGTTGGTACTCACCACTTGTTTCTGCTTTAGAGGTTTGATACAGAAGCTCCCATCCATGTGCTGTAACAATGGACTTTTTTTAAACCCACTTCACATAACCAAGATTTACTGAACATCCATTACTGAAATAAGGCAATTTAGACACACAGAACTAAACAGATGCAATGTCTGGAAATAAAGTTAAAAATAAATACTTTTTCTTTACCTTCTCAAAAGTAGCTAACAGTACATGTGAGTGGCCTGAGTGATCTACAAAGGGGATTATGAATTAATGAATGTGTTTTTATTAAGGACTTTGGTCAGACTAGAGGTAACAGATGTTTGTATGACTCACCTTCCCCTTCATCTACTACTGCCTGCACCACCATAGGAAAGATCTCCCTGTCCATGTCGAACAGCAGCTACAGAGGAGGAAGGCAGGGGAAAGGGAGGTTAGTCGTGGGTTAACTGACACAGAAACAGCTGCAGACACACAATCTACTGTACCTCCTCCTCAGCCCACTCTGACAGGTTGACGGAGTGTGATGGCAGACAGAACTGCTGGCTCACGCCCCTCTTAAAGTGCACCGTCTCTGACTGCAGAGCGCTGTCCTGGGGAAGGTAACTAGACGGACCGGGAGAATCACATCAGAATACACACACACACACAAGACCACACTGAAGCACAGAGCACCTCTAAAACTATGGCAGTGCTTCCCTCAGGCATTTATTCCCCAGAACTGGGACTCATGATTGTGTTCTAGAACATGCATATGTCCGCCCCACACATACACTGGCACTCCGCTGTGGAACTCCTCTATGGCCTGGTAGAAGATGGTGATGGCCACCTGTGTGTCTGCATCAAACGTGAACTCAATGTTGTAGCAGGCTCTGTTCTTTTCCACCATCTCCTCACCAGGTAGCTTTACATCCTCATTGCACCTGTGTGTGTGTGTGTGTGTGTGTGTGTGTGTGTGTGTGTGTGTGTGTGGTGTGTGGGTGTGTGGGTGTGTGGGTGAGAGAGAGAGAGAGAGAGAGACTTTAGTGGAACATATAAAGCCTGATAATTATATGTTATGCTGCAATGTGTCTCCTCTTTTGGTATGCATGACAATTTATTGGCATCAATATATTTCTATGAAGCAAGATACTAACCTTACAAGTCGCAGTGTGTCTTTGCGGATGTTTATGAGGCTTCGTAGCGTCTTCACTGGTTCTTGAGGGGGTGGAGCAGCATAGGGGAACTGCAAAGTAGAGTTGGTACTGTAGGTTTACTGTTTCTCAAGCGGTGGCACAAGTACTCCAGGGTTGTGCAGAACATTTTTCTACTTTACAGAGGGCCTTTTCTTTCCCCTTAGTTTTAGGCCTGGTTGGTTGTTGAATGTGTGTGTGAGCAGATGCAGGGTGAATTGACAGCCTGTGGGAGGGTGTGGTTCTCCCATACCTCCACAGTACTAGCCCTCATCTGGACATGGACGGGGGAATATAGCATAAGTGTGTGTGTGTGTGTGTGTGTGTGTGTGTGTGTGTGTGTGTGTGTGTAACATGATTAGCTGATCTGTTGAGTCCAATGCCAACCCTTTATGATATATTCAATAATTATTTAGCTACAGTATAATTTTACAAAATCAGTTCTGGGTTCATGCAATGTTAAATACTATTTCATCTTTCGTTCTTTGAGTTTGTCTACAGTGAAACAAACACCAGAGCTGTTTCTCCAAGGGCAAACCCCCCAGACAAAGACTACAGTTTGGACACGCTTGTTTGTAAGAAACAAAGCAGACGAGTACATAATGTGGGCCAGGAATGAGAATTGCACTCACTCACTCCTCTCTCCCTTGCAGCTAAAATAAGCCTCCTTAATTCCAGTGGTCAGCCACTGTATCAATACGCAGTATTGCTGGTAAATGTGCTTATAAAGATACCAAAGTTGAGACAAAGGTGACTGTAGACACAAACACACCAAAAACACTGAAGCAGCTTTGGTATAATCGGTTTCATTCAATTCCATCTTTCTGAAACTGAAATCGTAGTATTGCCTATAGTTGCCTATAGTTAAAAGTATTGCCCCAAACAGAATAGCCTGACAGACAAACAAACGATTGTGGGTCAGTGAGGTTTAGTATAACCACCTCTTTGGCCGACAGAGGAGCCATCAAACTCACTTTCAGTTCTGTACTGTTCAGTGTCATTCATCATCTAGATATGCTGAATCATGCAAACATTTGGACCCAATCAGAGTAATGCACCTAGCTCAGTTGAAGCTGTTAGCTTCATATATGATATGATAAGCTCATCATTATCCAAGGTGACAAGTATCTTAAAATCAAGAATATTTTTTTGTATGTTCCAACGCGCATCACTTTTCCTATGGCAAAAAGCACATATGAATATTAGAAAATAACAATAATGTATGTAAACTGAAATAAAACAATGATGTTTCCCCACAACAAAATACAATGTACGCAAAGACGCACAAGCAACCAGTAGCACGTGGTGTCTGCCCAAATATATGTAAAACCAGAAATTGTGTAGAGTGATATGGTAAATGTAGAAATGTAAATAATATTAAATTATACATTTTTTGACAAACATTTATCAAGCATGTAATGAAAGTACACACAGTGCACACATGGGCTGATCTCTTATGAAAAGCTATCAGAGAGAAAGCGAGATTTGTGGTTGGTCTGTGACTTGGCACCATCTGCTTAGAGTCTGACATGAATGACATAATGCTGGGGGATAATAACACAGCCTCACAGACACATCAATACTAGACAATAACAAGCAAATATATACTGGTGAACCAAAGCAAACTTGGTTCTAACTAGATTATCTAGCTAACTAATCACAGCCACCTATATTACCCATGGAGAGTCCTTCAATGTCATACTGTTCAAATCCAAGTCAATGATTTAGTAGTCATGTGTAACTTACTTCCCCACAGATGTACTGTATGTAATAGTTTGTATGTGGCAGGGTATTTACTTTTTAGATTTAAAGGGAGGAGTTGGTCAGAACAACAACTGAAAAAATAACTGTAGTAATAATAATTAAGATGCTAAAAAAACATTAGTTTTAATCTTAAATTAGTATGCACTTTGTGTTGTTGCTTTTAGATCTAGTTTACATTTGTTAGTTTTATTTTCCCTCTGCTCTCTCTGGGACGGGTCACTTCTGATTTGTGATAATTCTGCCAACACACACACACAACTGACCAATCAACTTTAGTCAGATCATAATTGACCAGATTAACCACCTAGAAAATGTGCAAGTGAATTAATTACACCCTGAGGAATGAGGGTTACGGGTTAGAGAAGGTATTTATATTGTTTTACTCAAAGCCTGTTGTAGCTGTTCTACTCCAGCCTGAGAATACCTACTGCCACTGGTCGAGTCCCCAGGAAGTTGAGGTCTGTATTCTCCCCAAAGAGGTAGCCCTCAGGGTGAGTGGAGTCAAACTTCTCTCCGCCCATGATGAAATGACTAGCAAAGTAACTTCCTGTGGAGATAAGAACAGAAACTGTTTATCAGGACATTCCAACAATACTAATCACAAAATCAGATCCAGTGGCTCGAGACTAGCTCATGATGCTTGTTGACCTGGGTAAGGGTCTAAACAAAGACCCACATCCAAGCCAATTTAAATTAATCTAAACCTGCAACTGAGGACAAGCAAAACTATTCTCTATTAGGCTGATTTGGATGCTGCCTATACTTATTGTAGTCTCACTGTATGACTTTTTAAACATCCTAAGATTTTTATACAGATGGAAATTCTCTACAATTATTGAGGATTTTTTCTTAGTACCTATGAAAAAATAAATAAAAGCATAACCGGTAAGCCAATACATATAATTTATTAGCCTAATATGAAAACGAATAAATTAGCACAGTTACAAAGACCACATGTATAAAGGTGCTGAGTAACGCTGAGGAAAGTGTCAAATGAGTGGCTGGCTCGTCATCAGCCCACTATTACACCAGATCCCAGGAGGCCAGAGACCTCTGGCTGCTTCAGAGGCCATGGTAAACAAACTAGTTTTACTTCATTCACTCTCTGATATGGCCATGAGTTAACAAGAGCTGGAATTATTGGCAGCTGCAAGCACATACGGTTAACACAGATAAAACACATGTCAGCTTTTGCACGACCATCTAAACCAAGCAAGCACACTGAAGACTTTAGACAGTACAGATAAACAAGGAGGATTGAGGATCGTCAAATTAGATCATTCAATTCAGACTTTCTGTGATGACAAAATGCATAAGAATTGTATAGTGGATGGGTACAGTATGAACATTCAAAACCACAATGGGTTTCTAACCAGGGTCCTCTTACTCAAGCAAGCAACAACCACCTTTCATTGACACCACTTGAGTCAGCTACGCTGCCACAAAGTTAGCAAGCTGACGGTATGGGGTGGGTCTGACGAGTGAAGTTTTGCAATTCAACCCAGTTATACGTTTGGTATGAATAGGTCTGACACTAGTTGACTAGCTGTAAATATACTGGGCATCCCAATTTTTTTTGTGACCACTGTGAAAACTAAAATCAATCTAATATTTGTCATATCTGTAAATGAGGTGATATTTCAACAGAATAGTATCTAACCCCCAATATATTCCTTGGCAACACGGTCCCACAGCGACATCACCTATAAAGAGAGACTCCAAGGAAGGCAGGGTGGCCTCTGCCATCCCTAAAGCCTGCTACCTTCTTTTGGTAGTCCACTAGTCAACAATGCATGGATACGGCCATGACAATGGAAATGGCAACATTCCTATGAAATATCATATTAGAGGAGACTGAGCCTCCGAATCACTGTGATTGACTGATACCCTGTATCACAATGATGTGTTTCTGTATCTACTTTAGGTCCAAAAATATAACTGGGTTATTAATAGTCACCCCTTTCAAACTGTATATTGAATTACTGTTCCTTGTCTAGCTCTTGTCGAACAACTGTTCATTTGCAAAGCACACCTTTACACACAGGCTATAGTGTGTAATCACACCCCAAAAACAAAAGGCTTTCTTTTTCTGTGGCCATCTGGTGTGGGTAAAAATCTAACAGTATGAAACTTTTGTCAAAGTGATTTTTATTTAAACATACTGAAATGCATTCAATATTTAAATGGAACCCATTAGTAGGCTACTGTTTATGTGATTTTCATATGCATAGATTTTCAATTTGAGGAAGAAACCTCCCAACATGTCTAGCTCTCTGTCTTTCATTTCACCTAGGCCACACCACACTCCACTGATCTACGAAAATGTATTCCCTTAATTAGATGTTGCATAGCCCTAGCTTCCAGTAACTACAACACCGAAATGCACCACTGATTTAGAAAGTAAACATTTGTGTATGCCCCACTGGTGCCCCTGGCCTGGTACAATAAATACCTCTAAAGCCATGTAGCTGAACCGTCTGATCGAGTCAATATTTTCTAGTCTTTGCCACAGCCTGTTCAAGACAGAGCTTATTTTTCCGAATAGGTTTGCATCTGCATTTACGTTGCGTTTCGTCCTTTTCACAAATCTATAGATTTTACTAACACTATGGTTATAGATTGCACGAGTTGAATTTTCGTCCTAGTGCCAGATGTAGCCTAATGATTTACTGATAGGATACAGTTACCAACACTTACCAGTTTTCGGTGGATAACGGTATACCGAAGTAGACGGAATATCCACCTCCTCCACGCCTGCATTTTGTCTACTTGTCAATGCTCCCATTTCCAGTCAAATAAATAATCATATACATAACACTACACATTCGCAATGCTATTTAAACGCTCAATTCCCTAACAGTTCGTCCTGTTGTTTCCATTATTTGTGTGTCTTAATCCTTAGTTCTGCTTGTGTCGATCGTGTGTTGTGCACGTCCCAGGGATTAGTTGCTGTTCTTGTTGCTTATCCAAAGCCTCGTTGGACTGACTTCGATTGCTTATTTAGAAGCAAAGTCCCGTTAAAAGATTTCTCATTTTAGCGACGCAGCCATCGCTCCAATTATGTGCGTTTCGGAGGCTTTAAGAAGCTAATTTAAAAGAGTCTTCCTAAAAGGATGACGTGTCGGTGTACTGATATCTTTTGCTACCTCTACAATTCGACAACCGCACAGTGGATGCTGAGAGCTATCGGTTTTCCCTCTAACTCTGTGCCCTGTCAAAGAACGATTTTAATGGCGACCCATGACGTCAGGCACAAATCCGGACTACAGGTTTTGCGCAGTAGAGGCTACTATCCATAGACTCTCTACAGCAGCTCGTGGCTCGCTACAACGTGACCTTCCCCAGTGTGGGGACAGTTCACTGCATTGCAGTGCAGCATCAACCAGATAATGGTTTAACGAATAATAATGCCTATTGGAAATATCGAGATGTCTCTAATCAGAACACATTCTTTGCCCATAATCTAACAGTGACACCATTCTGGAATTCGAATGTAGATTGAGCCACAGGCACTTCATAATAAACATTTTACTTACTGGCATACACCAATGCATGACTATATAAAGTAGCCTATTGCTTTAGCCTATAATAGCCTACTCATACAGCTACAAATCAAATGCCAGACTACTACAGACAGAACCTGTATAAAATGCAGTTTTGTTTTGATTATTTACTCTTGCCTTTATGACGATTGGGACAGTGTTCAGGCTATAATCATGGCATTTGCACCGTTAATAACTAAATTATAATAAAGTGTAGTAGGTAAACAGACTCGGAACAGCAAAATGGGGTTTGTATCTTTATTACACCTTCCACATATCACCTAACTTCCAACATCTACCTGTCATCATCTCTCCATCTCCTCTTCTATCCACCCTTATCTATACTGCCTTCTACTGGCAGTATACAATGCAATATACTTTTTACAAGGTAAATACTAAAACTGCAGCAGAAATGGTTGAGAAAGAAATCAAAAGGAGTTGGCACAGCCCGGCCCCGCAAGTAATGCTGATTCTACTAGAGATATTCACCTCCGGTAATGCTGGTTCTACTAGAGTTATTCACCTCCGGTAATGCTGGTTCTACTAGAGTTATTCACCTCCGGTAATGCTGGTTCTACTAGAGTTATTCACTTCCGGTAATGCTGGTTGTACAAATTGAGTAGAAATAAGCTAATGTAATTCTGGTTCTACTAGAGTTTAAATAACCCTAGGTAATGCTGGTTTTACTGAGGAGTAGACAGAACCTCAGGCAATGTTAGTTCTACTAGAGAAGTAGAAAGCCAAGAGGCCCTCTGGTCAGTGAGTCTAAGAGCTCACAATAACTCACTTTGCCTGTCAACAATGCAAGATTGTGCCAAGATTGTTTTGCGAAGTTGGGAATAGCACCGCCTGAGGACCTCTGTGGTTGAGTACAGATTTTGAGCAATTGGGTACAAAAATGTTTGTTGTGTATGTATGACTATCTTCGTCAGGTGGATTTCACCAGCCATATAGATTAACGGTTAGTCAGATATGAATGATTAAAGCAATAAACCTCGAGAGGATGAGGTCAAACATCGTCAATATCGTCAAACAACCCATGGGTGCGGTCATTCTCACGAGGTGCAGCACACAACAGCTGTCTACCAATCAGATTTTGAGGCAGAAACTACCTGTTGTTTACTATCAGGGGTGCATTCTGGTTTCGGTGCTGTTTATCGGTGTACAACATCTACTTTAAAGGTTTTAAATTACATTACAACTGCATTAAACGCCAAACAACATTGTGCTGCTATATTCATTGACCTTGCCAACGCGTTTGACACAGTTGACTATGTGACAGGTATGCAACGAACGCGATCTTGCAAGTTCCGTCAGAGGACCTGGCACTGTTCACTCCCATCACCGGGAGATCACTCCCACCGGGAGTCGAACTCGACATCTCTGACTTCCCAAGCGCGAACGCTACCAACTACGCCAAAGAAAAGCTAGCTCTTCAGTGATGCGGGTGGCTCATTACATACCTGCGGAGTGAGTTTCACCGATACACATCGGCTACAACTACACCATCCTTGTCAGGAGGTTGAGCAGTATTGGAGTCACAAATCACTCACTAGCATGGTTTTCTCACTATCTTGTGCAGCTTGCAAGGTTTGACAACTCTCTCTCACATCCTCTCCCAGTCATCAAGGGTGTCCCTCAAGGTTTCATACTGGGTCCAACACTGTTCTCCATCTACATCAACAACATACCCCTAGCTGCTGGTACTCACTCATTCACCTCTATGCTGATGACACAATCCTCTATGGCTCTGGTCCTTCCCTTGCCACTGTTCAATCCACACTCCAGGATAGCTTCCTTAAGGTACAACATGCCTTCTCTCAATTAAAACTGTCCCTAAACACATCCAATATACATATCCACAATATACAGATCTGCATGTAAGGAAACACTCCTCCTAAGAGAGTCCCAACCAGACTCTCGTAAAATGTCATTTGTACAGAGAGTCTGGCCTCGCTCCATTGACAAACGTTGACTTCCTTGTAGGCGGGTACTTTATTGAAGTTTAAAACTATTGGATCTGCCTAGAGCCACTGTGATCTGCCATATCCAATCAATTCCTTCACCACTACTGCAACAGAGCTAGCTGCCGTAGCTAGAAAATCAATCTTTAGTATCAAAAGACATGTTGGGCCAGGAGTGCCCAAAAAAAATCTACTTTATATGAGCTGATAAAGGTGAAGGCTCTAGATCCCACTGCTACCCTTCTTTTCGAAAACAATTGAACGCGCTGTATCTAACCAACTGTCAAACGTTCTCTCTCAGAACAACTTGCTTGACCCCAACCAATCAGGCTTCAAGACTGGCCACTCCACAGAAACTGCCTTCCTGTCAGTCAACACTGCCCTCCAGTCTGCCAGAGCGGCTTCGAAGTCATCCGTCATCATTCTGCTGGACCTTCTTGCAGCATTTGATACAGTTAACCATAAAATCCTGCTCGCCAGACTTTCTGAGATGGGCATCACTGGCACTGCACTTCAGTGGATCTCATCCTACCTGTCGGGAAGATCCTACCAGGTCTCCTGGGGAGGCAAAGTGTCAGGCCCCCACCAGCTCTCCACTGGTGTCCCACAGGGCTCTGTCCGTGGACCCCTCCTCTTCTCCCTGTACATCACCTCGCTTGGACCAATCATCACCTCCCATGGCTTCTCCTACCACTGCTATGCTGACGACACGCAGCTGTACCTGTCGTTCCCCGCGACTGATTCGGGGATCTCAGCTAGGATCGAGGCCTGCCTCACAGACATCTCCGCCTGGATGTCCAAGCACCACCTTCAGCTGAACCTCACCAAAACAGAACTCCTCATCATCCAGGCCAAACCCTCCATCTCCCACGATCTCTCAATCACCCTGGGATCTGTGACGGTGACCCCTTCATCCTCTGCCAGGAACCTCGGGGTGACCATGGATGACGAGCTCTCCCTCACAGCCCACTTTGCTGCGGTCTCCCAGTCGTGTAGACTCACCCTCTACAACATCCGGAAGATCAGGAGATACTACCTGTCTGAGCATTCCACCCAGCTGCTAGTCCAAGCACTTGTCCTCTCAAAGTTGGACTACTGCAACTCGCTGCTCGCCGGTCTCCCAGAATGCGCAACCCGCCCTCTCAAGAGGATTCAGAACGCTGCAGCCCGTCTGGTCTTCAATCTACCCAGACGCTCCCATGTTACCCCGCTCCTCATCTCCCTCCACTGGCTTCCCATCACGGCCTGTATCAGATTCAAGACTCTGGTACTGACCTTCTGAGCGGTGAACGGGACTGCACCCGACTACATCAAGTCTCTCCTCCAGCCTTACACCCCCACCCGCTACCTACGGTCTTCTTCTGACAACAGTCTGGTGGTCCCACCGCTCAAGAGTGCCCGGTCCCAACACAAGCTCTTCTCCTGTCTGGCCCCCCAATGGTGGAATCAACGCCCCATCTCCATCAGGGACACTGACTCTCTCCCCACCTTCAAGAAAAGGCTCAAGACGTACTTGTTCCGAGAGTACAACGGCACTTAGAATGATTGGCTGGACCTGATGTTAGTTTCCTCCAGGATCACAATGACTCTTATTGGGAGACTTGTTGCTCTTGTTGGTTTGTTGTAACTGTCTTAAAATGATTGTACTCGCCGTGAAATATATTATTGTTGCTTGCTTTTTCCACAGGTACACTCTTGTATACTTTTGAGGTTCTTGCTGTTTAATTGTAACTTGTCTAACTACATGCTCTTATTGTTCTTCCCTTTGGGATTTATTAGTTTCACTCGAGGTGGGCATTGATTATTTTTTAAATCTAGATTAATCTCACTGTAATATTGGAATTAATCTAGATTATTGACGATATTAAGATAGATCAGTGGTTCCCAAACTGGGGTGGCGACTGATGCACGAGAGAATGTTTGTAATGGCAAGTGAAAAAAACTAAATATTTTTTATGTATTTAACTGAGGTAAACTTCTAAAACGGCGTATTAGGGCCAGATAGGTTAAAAAAATTCGGATCCAGAGGGGTAATATTCTGAGATTAAAGTCGTAATTTTCAAATAGGCTGCTAGGCCGACTCCTCATTTTAGCCCAAAATCACCAGATTGTAAAGACAAGACATTGCTGTGATTTGGGCCTATTCAGAAGGAAACTATACTTATTTGGACAATGCAATGGACATATGCAAGGATATCGCTGGTTACATCTACGGGCAATTCAAATTCGATTTGTGGTTCAACAGCACACAATCTGACAGATCCTCAAATTCATCGAGCCTCAAGGTGTGGATCAGCTTAGAAGAGCGCAGCGTCTTGGCTGTGTCCTGTTGAACCACAATTTTATTGAAAAGTATAATAAGGGTCTCACGTTAACGCAGCACGTTAACGCCGATAATGGCCCACAACTAGTTTTCACAATGTATGCTTCATGTTTGGCTACCTGCAATGTTTGGGGCTATCTCGTTGTTATGATCAGTGACCAATGACCTTTTTTAAAACTCTCTTGGAAGTCGCTTTGGATAAAAGTGTCTGCTATATGTATAACATGCATAAATGTTCTGAATTTAAAGGTATAGACTAAACTAACATTTGGAAAACTTCTAACACATTTAGCATTACTAACAAAGTTAAATAGGTGTTAAGTGGGGACGCCATCTTTTAAAAACAAAAACAAAACGTTATTCCCTCTATCTAGATCTCAAACTGTACAGCGGTCTGTGAACTATGTCGACCTCTGGCGATGACGGCTGTGTACAGCAGGAGCTGAACAGAGAACTAATCCTCCAATGCTGTAGAGGGCAATGTATGCAACAATGTCGATGTGGCATTGTTGTTGACGCGATGCTAAGAACTGAAACACACGAGTTAAATGACTGACGTGGACTTTCATTGTAACTACACACTGGAAAATTAAAGATCTACCAGAGCTCTTACATATATATTTACAAATCGGTCTGTCTCGCCTTTCCTTTTGCTGTTTTTCAAACTGTCAACTTAAAACAGGTGAGTGTAGATCTTCTTGAAAACCATCCCACTTTGTTGTAGTGTCACTGTGCCTGTCATCGTGGGAACTGTTACCTTTTAGCTAGATTAGCTACATAGTCAGGTAGACAGAAACGGTGTGATTATTAACTGGCATGAAAACGGATACACTAGGCCTACTTTTACGATAAATTAACCATTATGCAAACAAACCAACCGTGTCCATCAGTTTACAGTTTTTTGTAAATAAGATTTTTGTTGCACAGCTCTCAAGCCAACGCCACAATGAGTAAAAGCAAGGTGATCAATCTGAAAGACAAAATCAATGGCAAAGAAATGGATTTAAGCCTCTGTAATTTAACAGAGGTACCAGTCAAAGAACTGGTAAGTGCTTTTTAAAAGTAGAAAGACTAAATTCACAATTAGTTTAGCAACAGACCTGTATGTTAAATTTACTTAAATGTGCCATCACAGGCCGCATTCCCCAAAGCAACAGTTTTGGACCTGTCCTGCAACAACATCACCTCACTACCTGTGAGTAACACTTGCATCCGAACACACATTGTCTCTCCTCAAATTATTATTAATGGAAGATAGGCTGATCTGTGGTTCTGACTGGGTGTGCAGCCAGAGATCTGCAACCTGACTCACCTGGTCAAGATAGACCTAAGCAAGAACCAGCTGAGCAGTCTACCAGAAGACCTGGGTCGCCTAAGCAACTTGCAACATCTGGACTTGTACGACAACAAGTTGAGCATCCTGCCTGTTAGCTTCTCAGAGCTCAGGGTATGTACACACACACACACACTGTACACACTGGAATTAATTACTGGATTGATAACAGGCAAATGTTCCTTGTGGCTTGTATGTGGGTCTGTAGAATTTGAAGTGGCTGGATCTCAAGGATAACCCTCTAGAAGCACAGCTAGCAATAGCTGCAGGTGACTGTTTGGACGAGAAACAATGCAAGCAGTGTGCTTCTAAGGTAAGGAGAGAGAGATATCATGGACAGAATGCCGCAAGACAGTGAGACGAGAGAGAGAGAGAGCTGGAGTATCTTTGTTGAAAACAGTGTTACTGGTTTATGGTGAGAAGGCTGTATTTTTTCCAAGGTTCTCCAGCACATGATATGCCTTCAGGAACTGGTGGATGAGGAGAGAGAGCGGCGCTTGTTGAAGGAGAAAGGTGGGTACTGCAAGTGTGTTTATCCCAGAGATTGTTGGCTCATTAAATCAAGCCTGCGAACCTGTAATATTAGAGGTTACTTTCGGAGCTAAGACATTTATCCACCAGTTTATTTTTATTTTTTTAAACAAAATAATCTGTTTTTCCAAATGAGGTATGAATAATGATGATGTTCCATCTGATACTACTTCTTTATTTCAAAACTAGAACTAGAGAAAAAGAAGGAAACCCAGCAGAGAGCGAGGGAGGCAAAAGAGAGAGAGGCTCGTAAAAGAGAGAAAGCAGAAGAGAAGGAGAGGAGGAGGAAAGAGTACAATGCTCAGATGGCTTCCATGGCTGCTCAGGAACAACAGAAGAAGAACAAGGAGGAGAAGAAGAGGAGAAACGGACAGGCTGCTGGTAGGAAAGCTGCATTGCACTGTTGGTCAATCCATGTAAACTTGCTGGTCACCTCATCATTCATTCATGTGTTATTTATTTCATTCACATCTCAAGACAAACAAGCAGTGGTGGATTCTTTGCCAAAAGCCAAACGCTCTCTCATTGGCCTGCTGTTCAAGATCTTCCTCCTGATGCTGTTGGGATTGGCTGGAGCCATAGGAGCTTGTCAGCTGACAGAGCTACAGAAGGAACCTGTTTGTGTGCCAATCAATGTTGCCGTGGGTGACAGCCTGTCATGGGCACGGGAGCAGGAGAATGTGGTCAGACAGCTGGTGCACAAGCTGTCCACTCTGGGTCAGGAGCTACTGGAACGCCGGGCTCCGTCTGAAAACTAATCGTCTCTGCCTCCATGTCCCTGTCTTTACCAGCCCATGGCTCCCACTGCTCAAACATGGATTTATTCCAAAACTCACTTTTGAACTTTACAGGACATTGGGGTATGGGATTTGATTACAGTGGGGGCCTTGCATTCTTTAACTCGTTGGACTGTGATGTGTGGGTTGGGGGCGAAGGGGGGTGATCAATTGGATGATCATCTTAAATTCCTATGGAATTGTCTTTGTCCTGGTTCTTCAGTACAAGGTCCTTGTTTTTTAAATCATGGCCTAGTCTTAAAATGACCAACTCTCCTCTGTATTATGCATGTAGTACCTACAGCCTACACACGTGGCTCGCACTGTGTAGTGCTCTGTGCAGAGCACAGGGCTTGGAGTCGGAGAAGCCAAGCCAAACAAGTGGCCTTGTCTGTTGTGCATTGAAGTCCTCAGAGCCATCAGGACCACATACAGGACATTGGTGTGTTAGGCATTCCTGAGCATTTCCAAAACTGTGTGAATGTTGAGTTGTGTCACATATTTAATTATAACATCTAGCCTACTCTGTTTCAGACAATTCTTTAATCTATAAAGTATATTTATGCCTCCAAGTTTAGCAATGGCTGTAATACTTGACCAATTTCAAGGCTATATCAGTACATTTGTCCTTGCTGATATTCTATCATGTTTCAGCTATGCTCAAGATATGTCAACATAAATAAATGTCTGTGTGCTGGGCAACCATTGCTTTGTTTTCTATCACTAAATTACCTTAACGAGGTGTGTTGGTATTGAAGCCTAAAACCTATCAATAAAACAACCATTCTCCCACTGTAGCAGTATTGGGAGAGCTGCAATACAATGTGAAATTAAGAAATACAAAAATCCAAAGTTATAACAAAGAAAAAAAGACTTTAATATGCGCATTTTATAGTAAACATGTATTACCCAAGCCCAATCGTTTACAGTTTCCAATATATTTGTGGAAAACATTAATGAGATGTCCATGAACCTCAGAAAATCTACCAAATCGAGTATAGATCTGTAGAGAATACATCCCCAGATACTCTCCCATTCTCTGTCTTGGAGACCATTTACAGACACAGTAAACTAATACTTAAGTACTGAAAAGTACTCCACTTACACTTGGCACATGTACATTTCTTAAAAGTTGAAACAAGGCTCGCCTCTGAAATGAGTCCCAAGACCCTATGTAGTTCTCTGAGTCAGCCAGAGACCTGTATGAAGAGTATAATTAGGTCTAAATGTATATTTGGGTCTAGTACATCTACTCATGTTTTTCCTTCCTGACTTTGACCAGAGGAGCATCACAACAAACATGTAGGACTACAGAAGGAGGTGGACCCTACATACCTGTGTATGTACAGTTCCTGGGCATACAGTTAGTAAAAACAACAAGAGTTTCCAGTTCAGGTCAATGGTAGCCTAATGCAGCTGTATGCCTGAGAACACTTTCACTGTAGTCACCAGTTTGAAAACAGGAAGTTGTCGGGCAGTGTTCACAGGGAGGCATGTGATGTGTTTGGTAAGGTCCCTTCCTGCCGGCTCTCACGGGCCTTCCTGTACTCCTGCTCCTTCATGAAGGCCATGTCGCCCATGAGCTTGGTCCGCATGGCCTTGTCCACGGTCAGCCCCAGGGTCACCTCCTTGAACACCTCACTCACGGACAACTGGAGGACAAGAGTTGGAGCAGGATGACTACACATTGCTACCATGTCACTGACATGTCCCTCCTTCCGTTCATACATGATCATACTTTGACTGCCATACCTCATGGAAGTGGAACTTTTTGAACATGGCAATGCTGACTTTGTTGTCCAGTCCGATCTTTGCCTCAAACTTCCGGATTCCCAGTTTGGTCACCCCTAGAGTACAACACGATTGTCACCACAGAAGTGGGGGGGGGGAAACCTTCAACACATTCTAACATTGTTTTAGCATATCGTGCTCCTCTATTTAAAGCACATCTTCTAATCCAGGAGGAAACACTACCATAGCAGATCATCATCCATGTAACCTCTTTCCCCAGGCCCTTTCCCCTGTAGCATGGCTCTGGAACAACATAAGAAGACTATCATTATCAGCTCTTATTATTCAGATCAGTCGGTGAAGAACCAATTGTAATGTTGTTGCTGTTTACCTGCGATCATTATCTCGAGCTCGGCAAGAGAGGGGTCGCTGGGATCTGTCAGGAAGATGTTGACGTCGCCCACCATACACTGCTCGTCTTGCATCGCTGGGTCCGCCCAGCGCTGCTTGTCCAGGATGATAAACGTGCACTCTGGAAGAGGAATGAAAGGAGAAATGTAGAGAGACATATCTCCTGAAGACAAAAAGGCCACTAAAGTAATAAAGGCTGACCACCGTTTCCTTTCTTTGGGTTGTGTGTGTGTGTGTGTGTGTGTGTGTGTGTATGTGTGTGTGTGTGTGTGTGTGTATGTGTGTATGTGTGTATGTGTGTATGTGTGTATGTGTGTATGGTGTACGCGTGCTCACTATCATCATCTTCCCGCCAGCTGCTCTGCATGTCATACTCCTGTTCCAGAGTCAGAGGTTCTGAAGCAGTCAACTGCTGCAGCTCAGCGGACTCCATCCACTGGTGGTACCTAGCAACCACAGGGACATAAAGATGATAACTAGCAAGCACGGGGACATACAGATAATACCTAGCAACCACAGGGACATAGATGAGACACAGTTTACAACAATTAGCTGAGCGTGGACAGGTAGCCTATAGGGTCTGAAATGTGTGCGGAGATGTAGTGCGCGTGCACTGTAGACAGAGGACGTTATTACAGGTCCCGAAGCAGCACAGACATAGGGACGTGGTCTATAGTGAAATCTAGGAAAAACCTTGCGTATAGAATACCTGGGTACATGATCTGCGTTGTAAGGCACCAACACCACATTCTTCCCCTCCAGTAACGTATCTTCGTTTATTCTCATGGTATGCCACCTGTCATACAACGGGTAGCGAAGTAAGTGTTTATTAGCATCCCAACATTGCGCTCTAAGATTTACTTCACCATTTACTTACCTTTACAAGTACTGTTTGACTCACTTCCTTGTTTGCTAGCTTCGTTGGTTTGGTCCAGTGATGTTGGTCGTTATAGCCAGCTAAGCGAGCTAACCCGCCACCTACTGGTCTGGAATCGATAGTAGTGGGACCTGTGTCGAATCGTAGTGATCGTGATGTATTTTGATGTGGTGCTAATATGAAACAATAAATGTTTCAATTAAGTACAACTTTATTCTTTAGTTATCAGACAGTCTGTCTGTATCTATCTACAGTGTATGTCTGTGCTTTGTAAAGCAATTGAACCTTGTATTACATGAACAAACACACAAATGATAATATGAACAATATCGATTAAACCATTCTAAAGGTGGAGGAGTTTATTGAGCCAGCGAATGTATAATCAAGAGAAGACCACTAATGGTTGAATGGGTCTTTATCATCAGGAAATAACATAACATGTAGAGCAGAACAAGCAGAAGCAACTAAAGAAATTATACTATAAAAGACCAAACAAATTTCACAAAAGAGATCCAAACAAAATGTAGGCCCTAATAACATATTGCATTGCCAAATGTCAACAACAATGAGGATTGTAATCCTACAGTAGTTATGCCATCCCAAGACAGGGCAGATCTGACTGACAACCCCAAGGTTGATTTGTTTGTTTTAGGGTTAGTAAAAAAACGTCGAAAGATAGATTAGAAACATAATGCTGCGATGAGAAAAGAAGGAGAGATCACATGGTAAACAGCCTCAAGGGTAGTTAATTAATCATTTCGGAATCAGTGAAGAAGATCAATTAAAGTTTTTTAGAAAAATATTATAGATATATTAGAGGCCCAAAGATTGCATACAATTTTATGCTTTGTTCACCAATAGATAGAAGATTCAAGATAGTTGATCTATTTTACCAATAAAATGGTTCCTTGTTAAATTCAATATACATAAATAAATATTATTATCAATAAGAATTTAAAAAAATTAAATTGGAATTTAAAGCATAACAATGAGTATTTAGGGAGTCGATTCCTGGCCGTGCATATGACGTTGTGTCCTTGGGCAAGGCCCTTCACCCTACTTGCCTCGGGGGAATGTCCCTGTGCTTACTGTAAGTCGCTCTGGATAAGAGCGTCTGCTAAATGACTAAATGTAAATGTAATCATATGTCCCAAGAAAGAGGAAAAACAATATGGAATGCTGGCTGGTGCATTGCAGAGTACCAGATTTCAACAATCACCATGTTGGTGATCGTTGTTTCTGCATATTATACAACTCGGCTGCGCCTCGTGCCTATGACTGCAACACAACCCATGGGTTGTTGGACGATATACCACACCCTCTCAAGGGTTATTGCTTTATACATTTATAGTATATTTGGCTGCTATATGATGCAAATAGAACCTGGTGCTTGGATAAGTCAGTCCCACAGAAACCTGTACAACTGTCTAGACCAGCTGCAGAAGTGTGCAGGGCACAGGGGGAGCCACAGTCTAGAACAGCTGCAGAGGAACCTTCAGATGCAGTTGTGTCCGCATAGTCCCTTTGACTCCTGATGGACAGGAGAAATAGGCTCAGTGTAAAGGTGTTGTAATGAATCTTTTGCCAAAAGTGCTGGTTAAATCATTGAACTAGAAGTAAACAGTTCTCAAATATATTACAGTGGTTAATGCCAAGGAACCGTTTGTATTTGACAAGACTCTAATACTGGTAGAGCACAAACGTGTGGCCACAGCAATATAATTTTTTTAAATTCTTATTGATAATAATATTTATTTATGTATATTGAATTTAACAAGGAACCATTTTATTGGTAAAATAGATCAACTATCTTGAATCTTCTATCTATTGGTGAACAAAGCATAAAATTTTATGCAATCTTTGGGCCTCTAATATATCTATAATATTTGTCAGAAAACTTTAATTGATCTTCTTTACTGATTCCGAAATGATTAATCAATTATCCTTAAGGCTGTTTACCATGTCATCTCTCCCTCTATTCTCATCGCAGCATTATGTTTCTAATCTATCTTTCGACGATGCACACCTCTGAACTTAATGCCCCATAGGTCGAGTCTTAACGATTACAGAGATTGGGGGCTGATCCCATCTATGGCCAGAGGAAGTACAACCTGGGTAACCTTTACCACCTACACACTCACACACACAGACACAGACATACACACAAGCACATACACACAATCCCCTTGTAGAGATTGGTCAGCTCGAACCACAGCTAATGAGATGAAAGGATGTTAATCCTTGGAGTTAATGCTAACGTACTGCTATCACACACAAACACACACACACACACACACACACACACACACACACACACACCACACACAGCTACTTTGGCACTATGTAAGATAAGCGCTTAAGACAAAGAGGCAGAGAAAGATACCGACCAAAAGGGAATAGAATGGAGAACATTTAAAAACAAAAACTTAATTCAATGAATTGTTGCAAAAGACGGCAGGGAATACAAAAAACGTGTGTGTGAGAGAGGAAAGGAGGTAGAGAGAAGAGGGCATACTGTGAGGTGTGTGAGGTACAGAAGAGTGGATCAGACACTCTCAGATGGAATACAGTTGTCCAAACTCAACTGAGGAATAAAGAGGAAACAACTCAACAGTTGTTTTTTCAAAGGTAAGAACTACTTACATGTGTGGGTTTGTCTGTAGGTGATTCGAAGGTGTTTGAAGTGTGTTTATGTCCATATACTTCATACTGTGGCTAGGATAAGGGTGTCTATGTTGGTGTTGGTTGGTTTGAGTCAGATGTTTGTACTGGGTATACTTAATTGGATAGCTGTTTTTACAAGCAATGTCACAGAGGGCTTCACATACGCCCATAGAAACAGCCCCTGGATGAAAGAAAGTGAGCAGGTATCTGAGTGTGCGTGATTTATAGTGTGCCCGTGTGTGTATGCATGTTCGTGATTGTCTGAATGAGCTCTCCATGTTAAGCTGAAAAGCCATCTGCAGGTCAGCAAAGCCACACACACAGTCAGTACTGGACTCAATCAATGGACCGTTACACTTCCGTGAGTCCCCTGTCTCCTCTTCTGCCCCTTGAGCTGTTTCTTTGACACCGACAACCACATCTAGTTTTATTATAAGGTAAGTTAGGGTCAAAAGGATTTGGAAGTGTAAAACTGGATGTAAGCGTGGGATAAATACTTGTATTCAAAACCTAATTTTCAAAGGTGTAGAAAAATATGTGGGATTTAGGACCTGGAACCAAAGTTTAATCTCCTTGGAGGATCTGGAAAGTGTTGCCACCATGACCCACCCTCAGAAAAGCGGAAGATGATGGATGGATGGCTAGTAATAATAAAATAAAAAACCTGAAAATAAATATATAGGACGCATGATAAATGTTAAAATATAATGCTAAATGTAGAACAAATGTATTGATGTCTTGATTTGCTTTCCTGTTAACAGATGTTAATTTTGTATTCAAATAACGTTTCAATTCGTTAAAAAAAACCTGAGCAAAGAGGCTGATAATTTGTAGCCTATAATTATATTTGTGTATGTAAAACTTTCCAAGAATTTACATTCAATTAATACAAAAGCAAGAATATTTTTTTCTTTTAATTCTAATAGAGACACCCAAAACAATATGCTTATAAATTGTGTTCAGTTAGTTTGTATGCCGAATTTTGACATAAACAAAAGAAAACATGGTGCTAGGCTCCCCAATTCGTATGTGTAGACTAATCGGTCTTCAGAAAAGTAATTCTATGAAAAATGTATTACTGTATTGTGTTATTTGATTAGGTTAATCTCTATCTCACTTTTTTTACATACATGTTTGCGTTTCTTAAAGAAAGAGAATGAGAGATGATAGGACGGGAAAAATCCATAAAAACATTTGTCAGGTTAAAAGATTGATTATTTTGAAACCTTTCTCTCCTTTTTACAGATTGTATTCTTGTGGCCATGGCGAGGCGTCCACTCTCTGAGCACCTTCCCTTTGGCAGTGGCCATGTTAGATCCTCTCATGAAGCTCAGCTGGATGAAGAGGAGGAGGAGCATGGGCCCATTATCTCTCTGTCCAAGAGCTCCATGGACATAGTCATGACAAGAGGGATGCCTTTCTTGCGAGATCCCGCCTTGGCAAGACTGGATCTAAGACGAAGCGCCAGCCATCACACCCACACAAGTCAAGCCGTAGCCCCAAACATACAGGCCCTGCAGCTAGCGTTCATTCAGACACCCCACAACAAACATGAACTACAACAGACAAACACATTCCAACCTACAAACTTATCCCAAAAAGGAAGCGCAAAATGTGAGAATTGTAGCGTGTGTAGTGGGAGTGTGTGTAGTGGAAGCAGCACTCCAGACACAGTTATATGGAAGGAAGGGACTTCAAACCCCTGTAGTCATACTGAGCAAGCCCTGTACTCTCCTGGATCTCCCTTCTCTAGACAAGCCTCTGCCCTTCCTACTCCTCCCCCATACGTTTCACCCCTTCAGACCCCAGTGGCATCCCCCTCACATACATGCACATATGTCCCTTCCCCACAGCTACAAGCACAACAGAAACACACAGCCTTCTCACCCACGTCTACCTCTGGCTCCTCTGGGACGAATGTGGAGGGGACAGGCACATTTGAAGGTAGCCTGCTGGATGCGGAGTGCAGTGAGGAAGAGACGAAAAATGGAGAGAGAACCCCCAGCCTGGTCACCAGTCCCAGCAACACACATCCCCAAGGTGGACTTCCAGAAAGTCTAGTTGAAGCACAGAACTGCAAGACCCATGTGCCCTTTGACAAACTGCAGAAGAGAGACAGAGTCTCCTGGAATCATATGGACTTGCCATGGTTATCAACAAACTGTCTGTCTGCCTCCTCCTCCCAATATCAAAGGTCTGAATTCACGTCATCGCTCAGCGACTCACAAATGGATGGCGGCTTCTTCAAGTCTGCCCATGTGAAACAGGAGATGGCGAGCTTGGTGACATGCAAGGAGGAGGGGACGATGACGTCCCAGATGGAGCTGAGAGACATGGCGGTCCAGGTGGGCTCTCCTTTTGGATCCATGTGGAACCTGGGGAGACACCTGGGCTCCTACATGGGATCCCACTCCATCCTGGGCTCTCCCCCAGGGTCGAGACTCAACCTGAGGGCATCAGTAGGCTCCCACTCTAACCTGGTGTCTCCCTCCTCCAGCATGTTCCGCGTGGACAGCTCTGGAGAGGAGGGGAAGGGGGAGGAGGAGGACGAGGTGGTGTGGGAGGTCAGCACTCCCCCACCGGCACCTGGAGGGAGGAGAAGGTCCTGTCTGAAGGTCCAGACTGAGGAGGGAAGGAGGACTGGGGGGAGGGATTACACACGGAGGAGGAGCAGTATGAAGCAGGTGCAGTGGGACGAGGACGGGATGACGTGGGATGTACACGGAGCATCTCTGGACCCCGAGGAGTTGACCTCAGCCATACAGAAGCACCTGCAGAGGAAAACCTACAAGGCCAGAGAGAACAAGACCAAGACCAAGAACAAAACCACCAAGATCAAGAGTCCTGCCACTGTAACCGAGACACCGCCCGTCATGGTCCCAGAAACCTCTGCACCAGTTGAGCTCTCTACTGCAGTAGAGACTGAAGCAGGGCCAGCAGTTGTAGAGCGAAAGGAATCTAATGTAGAGGGAGAAGAAGGGGGGAAAGATAGAGAGGTACAGGAGGAAGATGGCAGTGCAAAGGAGAGGGAGGAGGGGGGAACCCAAACATCAAACAAGTCGCCCTCCCTTGAGAGAAGGCGAATCCGAACAAGGCGCAGGAGCGTGATGAAGTCACTGAAGAAGCCTGGCTGCTGTGTTCGCTCCAGCAAAGCCAGCGACTGATGCCGGCCGCTGCTCCTGTGTCTGTTTAAACTCACCGTGGTTGTAGATGAAGGAGGCACATGGAACTTCTCATTCTGTATGTTTCCTTCTGTGGTGCTGAATAATTCTGTTTGTCAAACAATCATTGACAACAATAGCTAAAGATGGAAAAGGAAACACATTTTATTTACTGTGAACAAATACACAATTGCCTCAAAAAAGGAACAGTGTAATCTTATATCCAATGTATTACGTCTAAGGTATATGTAGACATACCTAGTATAGATGAATATCAGAAAGATGAACTAGAGGGGAATTAGCACTGAATTAGAGTAGACATTTACCGTACTAACTTGTTCTTCTAGGTTTACTCCCAGTCCCTCTCTTCAGCCTCTGCAGGACAGGCCCACAGGGGCACGCATGGCCAGGGTTCAACTTACTGTATACAGTATGTCAAGTGTGGAGAAATGAGAGGAATGGTGTGCTGGTAAAGAATGGAAGAATGCTGGACAAACGTCAAACAATATAATCTACTATTTGGACCATGACTGAATAAAATGTTAAAAATATATATATTGTTATTGATCTTTCACTCATCTATATAATATACACTTATTGTGTATTTGAAAATATGATGCATACACACATTTTAGTGGGCTCACCCACTGACACACACACACACAAACACACACACACTGGGCATGTGAGCTTGGTGAACCATGACGCTGAGAGCGATGGACGGTTCTCTGTAAGGCCATTCAGGTGGTTTCTGTTCAGATGAGCCGGCACATTCCCTGTCATTCACTGTACTAAAATGCTTCACTCTCTGGCTGCTTCTATTGGAGTTATTGTTGTCATATTTTACTCTTTAGAAACCAACAGAGCATGTGTGTGTGTAATACCATGTTGATTAACAAAGCCAGAGCTCTCTCCATTCATCAATTTTTCTTGCATGCCTCTAGCTGTTTGAGTATACCTATAAAGACCTTGTTCCAGCAAGCGCACAGACACAGGGTGTCCTGGTTTGGGGTTGGACAGGGGGTATGAGGTTAGTTAAAACAGAGTTTAGAAAGAGGTTCATGTGCAGCGCAGTGTGTCATGTGACATGACGCCATGTAGCCAGGAGGTGGGGGGAGGTGGGTGTTGTTTGTTTGTGTGCAAGTGAATGTATACAGTTAGGTCATGTATTCTCTGTGTCCCTGTGTGTGTACGTATGTTTTTTTAAATCGCTGAAGGGACTCCCAGAATCCCAGCAGCAGTGGAAAACCCAGGCTGCAGGAGAACAATCCAGTGTTGGGGCTTTGTGAGCATGTTGATTGTCCCTGGAGGGGCGGATATTTGTGCGTATGCGTGTTTTGGGGGCGTTTGAGTCCGTAAGCGTGCATGTGTCTTGAATGAGTCTGTGAGTGCATTGCGGGAATGTGTTTTGATCGACATCTTCATCTTTGTATGTGTCTACTTGTGTGTGAGAAAGATACGTTTGTATATTTGTGTGTGCATGTGAGAGACAGAGATGGTTTGTTTGTTGGTATTTGTGTGATTGTGTGTGTGTGTGTGTGTGTGTGGGGTGTGAAAGAGAGGTGGTTTGTATGTTTGTATTTGTGTGATTGTGTGTGTGGGGGAGGGTCCTGAGGCTGCAGTATAAATAGTGGGGCCTGGCGACAGGGTAGTGATCATGTGGAGGATGAAGGCTGTTCCTGGGAACCCTCTCCTGCTGCTGCTTCTGCTGGCGGGCCAGGCTGCCCCGCCAGCCGCTGCACACACCCTCAACAGCCCCGGAAGTCAGCCCCAGCACAAAGTCTTGCACTTGGGTGAGAAACACACGCACAGACAGACAGACACTTAATAATATTCAAATGCATAACAGAAATACACAAACATAAATGCCAACATAATTGTCAGTCCAGTTTCACTTACTTGTATCTCAGTCTTTGAAAGGTAATAACTCAGTTTTTGTTGCTGACCTGAGATCAGTTAGAAATAAAGAAGTAGCTGTTTGTGTATGGCTTCATGCCTGTCTGTGATCAGCATCCATGTGCTTCACGGATTGCTTCTCCTCTCCTTCCAGACTGGCCAAAGGACTGCGGCATGTCCCACTTCAAACCTAACATGGTTGAACGTATCGTCTCTGGTAACGAGGCCCGACCTCACTCATGGCCGTGGCAGGTGTCCTTGCAGGTAACAGATTATCTACCAAGAACACGGACATTCAGCCAAGAAGTTGACATTGATATACCACTCGTGTGTTTATGTGACTCGAGGACATGATGTCATGTATTATCCCTCTCTGTCAGGTCCGTCCTCGGGGCAGTAAGCACTACATCCATGTGTGTGGAGGAACACTCATCCACAAGAACTGGATCCTTACTGCTGCACACTGCTTCCAGAAGTAAGAATGGTCTCTCTCTCATGCACACACATTACTCTGGCAGCACGGTGGGCAGCACAGTGGCTCAGTGGTTAGCACTGTCGCCTCACAGCAAGAAGGTCCCTGGTTTGAACCCCGGTCGTTCAAGGTCCTTTCTGTGTGGAGTTTGCATGTTCTCCCCGTGCCTGCGTGGGTTTCCTCCGGTTTCCCCCACCATCATAAAGACATGCATCGTATGAATGTGAATGAATGTTGGTGAATGAATATTGGTGGTGGTCGGAGGGGCGCTGATTGGCAGCCACGCTTCTGTCAGTCTGCCCCAGAGCAGCTGTGGCTACAGTTGTAGCTTACCACCACCGGTATGACTGTGTCTGAATGAATAATGAACTCTGTAAAGCGAATTTGAGTACCTACAGAACGTGCTATATAAGATATATGAAATAAATTACTGAATGCTTTGAAAGTAACCATAAACAAATTCTGGAAAGAATACCCACGAGTCAGTCCCCACTGTCTGTTTCTCTCAGGGGGAAGGCAGAGGATGCTGGGAGCTGGAGGATTGTTGTGGGGAAGCACCAGCTGAAGCGGTCTGAGAAACCTGAAAGGATTTTCCCAGTGAAGCGTATCTACAGGCATGAGCACTTCCGTTACCCAACCCACAGCGAGCTGGACTATGACATTGCCCTGGTGAAAGCTGGCACAGACATCGTACCATCCAACTTCATTCGCTACGCCTGCCTGCCGCGCAAACAGACCAGTCTCAAACCAGGCCACTACTGCTGGGTCACTGGCTGGGGGGACACACGAGGTGAGGAGAGGGGGATGACGACAGGAGGGAGGAGGGTTGAGGAGGGAGGGGAGACAGGAAAGTTGAGGAGGGAGGGAGGTTGAGGAGGGAGAGGAGACAGGAAAGTTGAGGAGGGAGGGAGGTTGAGGAGGGAGGTTGAGGAGACAGGAAGGCTGAGGAGAGAGTATGAAGTAGGTTGAGGAGACAGGAAGGTTGAGGACACAGAAGGTTGAGGACACAGGAAGGTTGAGGAGTCAGGAATGTTGAGGAGACAGTAAGGTCTGAGGAGGAAGGTTGTGAAGTTGAGGAGGAAGGTTGAGGAGACAGGAAGGTTGAGGAGACAGGAAGGTTGAGGAAGAAGGTTGAGGAAGGCAGGGAGGTTGAGGAGGAAGATTGAAGAGGAAGGGAGGTTGAGGAGGGAGGTTGAGGAGGCAGGGAGGTTGAGGAGGAAGATTGAGGAGGAAGATTGAGGAGGAAGGTTGAGGAGACAGGAAGGTTGAGGAGGCAGGGAGGTTGAGGAGGAAGGTTGAGGAGGCAGGGAGGTTGAGGAGGAAGGTTGAGGAGGGAGGTTGAGGAGGCAGGGAGGTTGAGGAGGAAGATTGAGGAGGAAGGGAGGTTGAGGAGGAAGGTTGAGGAGGCAGGGAGGTTGAGGAGGAAGGGAGGTTGAGGAGGAAGGTTGAGGAGGCAGGAAGGTTGAGGAGGCAGGGAAGGTTGAGGAGACAGGAAGGTTGAGGACGCAGGAAGGTTGAGGAGTCAGGAATGTTGAGGAGACAGTAAGGTTGAGGAGTCAGGAATGTTGAGGAGTCAGGAATGTTGAGGAGACAGTAAGGTTGAGGAGGGTGGTTGAAGTTGAGGAGGAAGGTTGAGGAGACAGGAAGGTTGAGGAATAAGGTTGAGGAGGCAGGGAGGTTGAGGAGGAAGATTGAGTAGGGAGGTTGAGGAGGAAGATTGAGGAGGGAGGATGAGGAGGCAGGGAGATTGAGGAGGAAGGTTGAGGAGACAGGAAGATTGAGGAGGCAGGGAGGTTGAGGAGGAAGGGAGGTTGAGGAGGCGGGAGGTTGAGGAGACAGGAAGGTTGAGGAGGCAGGGAGGTTGAGGAGACAGGAAGGTTGAGGAGGAAGGTTGAGGAGACAGGAAGGTTGAGGAGGCAGGGAGGTTGAGGAGGGAGGGAGGTTGAGGAGGAAGATTGAGGAGGGAGGTTGAGGAGGCAGGGAGGTTGAGGAGGAAGGTTGAAGAGAAAGGGATGTTGGGAGAACAAGGCTGAGGTTAAAAGGAATGAGTGGAAGGTTGAGAAGGGGCAGGGGATAAGAGGATCTGACATTCTGTCCCCTGGATCTAAGGTGGAAAGGAGAACGTGTCTCTGGCTGAGGCTCTGAACCAGGCTCGTCTGCCCATCATTGACTTCAAAACCTGCCGGCAGAAGAAGTTCTGGGGTGAGCGTGTCAGAGACTCCATGATCTGTGCTGGCTTCAGAGACACCGAAGGTCCACCTGCAGCTTGTCAGGTAAGACTCCAAAGGCTTTCCCTCCATGCTTGACCGACATGGGCATCAGAATACCTGTTATTTACTGACCCAATAGAAATAAAAACACAATACACCTAAAAGTACACAAAATGGATGGATGCATGTCATTTTCAGGACTGGAGATAGGAGACAAGTCATAGTGATTATTTGCTCATACAGGTCTCGACTTGCTTTTCCAATGTTTATTATGTTTGACCACCTCCTCCACCTCCTCCAGGGGGACTCCGGTGGTCCTCTGCTGTGCCAGGTGGGACATGACAGCTGGGAGGTGCATGGGGTGGTGAGCTTTGGACCAATTGGCTGCACAGTGGAGAACAAGCCCAGTGTGTTTACGCGCACAGCAGCCTACATTCCCTGGATAGAGGCCACACGCATCAGAGACTTCTTCCTTCACTAAACCTCTTCGAACACCCCGTACCTCACCCAACATCCTGTGTCTGGGGACCCGGAGATATACTCCTGCCTAGTCCCCGTATTTTAACTTGTAAGACTTGCGGGATAAACATGTGTTTTGTCTATGGTTAGGATATATCAGCATCTATGACAAACTAATACAGAAAACTGGCTAGCTGGCCTATTTCCCAGGTTGAAGCTCTAATATGATTAAAGGAGATATACACCACAGCATGCACAGCACAGCAGTGGCTTCTACAAGCCTCTAATCTAACTTCCTTATTTAACACAATACCTTGTTTATTTAACAATTAAAGTTTATAAAAGTAAAACGCTGGTGGTATCTCTTCTTCTTGACAGTCTGGTAATGTGGTAAATGAGACATGGACAAAGAGAACACACACACCATACCTTTGAGAGGTCATGTTTACTCACTTCAGGCTTCCATGTCTAACTGACACTAAACTAGTACCCACTGAATATTCATTACAACAGTATTATTTTTAAGACTGTGCTGGGGTGAAATGCTTTCAGTAAGTTATGATGACACTACTAGGCTTTCTTTGAAGAGCCGACATTAAAAACCAATATATTTTATCATGATATCAATAATATAATGTACTCCAACTGTAGGCAATCAGACATGTAACCTTGCCCAATTTTAAATGTACATCAGCTGAGTTGGAACAACAACTTGGGCTTAATATCAGTAAAGAAAGAGGAGATTCATAAGTCTACCAAATAACTTTTCACATATAATTGCTGGGAAAACAAACAATTTCCATTTTGTCTGTGTGTGATAGGGGGACTCCTCCGGTGGGTGGGAACTTGGAATTCAAGTCGTTATTCAGTCCATGGTTCAACAACTTGCTTCCAACAGCATCCCAAAACACTCCTCTCAGCAGAAGTAAATAGTGATGGTGGGAAAGCTGAAAAGGTGACTGAGGACACCTGGTGGTGAGTTCAGTACAGACTTGAAGAGGAGGATGAGCCAGTGATGTGATCCCAGTTGTTATAGAGAGCGTAGGCACTAGACATGGCCAAGCCAGCGAGACCGCCGCGAGCCACACCCTTCAGGCCTCCTGTTCAACACCACACACACACACAGGGGATGTAAGAGTTGTGAGTTTACCTGCGTATTTACACAATCATATGCAAGTGTGTATCTTTTACTTTCCATTGTAGTTAGTACTAATGTTGTCACAAAAACTGTTACTCCGGTCTACCCAGTACCCATGCAGAGTCGGACGCTGACAAGCAGTGTATCCAAACTAATCTCACCAGATGTTAATAGTGGCTCTCTGAAAAGTCGCTAAATTAGATTGTTTGTCACTAGGGAAGGCGAAAAGTATCTAAATCTAGCGACAAAGTTGTTAAATTGGCGACACCGGACAAGCAGCCTCCTCAAGCAGCTGCAGGGGCTGAACTAAAAGTTGTTGACAAGAAAAGTGGAAGATTGTTGTTGTCATCAGTAGGCTACAGCATTAGATATTGTAGGTGACTGTTACTGTCAACAAATGAGAGTTGTTCAGTAACCAATTTTATTTTTTGCTTTGGTATCGAAAATGGTATCGAGTAGTGAAATTTCACTGGTATTGGTACCGACTACTGTAATGTTGGTACCGTGATAACATTAGGAAGTACAAACATTAAAGTAGATAACTTTGCCGTGTGTATGTATGTTTATAACAAACATACATACACACACCTTGAAACACCACTGATATTTGTTAGCATATTCATTCAAGATTCTTATAGTATCAGAGACAGGTAGGACAGCCATTCATTGTCATCCTCAATGGATGGAATGGAGCCTTCTCACAGATTAGCATTAAGGGGGATCATCAAGGATCTCAATACTTTTTAATCGTCAATCTTTTAAATAGCACACTCCGTGCATTGATTTTTGTTATTTTGTAGGCTAATTACAGGCTTGGCCGGAGAAAAAAACCGTGGTCTGGATCCTTTGTTAAAATAAAGGCTAAACTAAGTATGTTGAAGCACACACCTGTGGCTTTGAAGAGCATCCCTGTGAGTGTTCCAGCAGCCACTGTGTTGATGTCGTCCTCGGCTCCTCTGACCTTCTCAATGGCCACACCAAATACACTGTACAGCAATGCTGCAGGAGGGCAGAACACACCCAGCTCAACAAACAGCACACCAAGGAAGGCACATCTGTTAAACACAGTACAAGGACATGTTCAGTTAGTGTGGTGGTGTTCTGGGAGAAACAGGTGAGAGCTTACCCACTGAGCCCAGTGTGTTGGCCCACGACGCACCCTGACGAGTCACCATGTTCAGAATCCTGAGGAAGAAATGTCACGTCAAACCAGGTGAGACCTCTCACTGGTCTAGGCTCATCATTCTTAATGACTTTAAACCAGGATCTAGTTAAGAATGATGAGCTTAGACCAGTGAATACAGCGTGCATCATACCATGACTAAAACTGATCATGCATGTTGTAATCCTAATGTCACTAGTGGAAGCAGGGCTCGACAATAACGATGGCCCGATGGCCCGGGGCCAGTAAAAAGTAACGTCGGGACAGTAAAACTAGTAACTCACTGGCCCGATCGGGCAAGTGAGTTGGAAAAAAAAATCGCATTGTAAAACTTAACATCCTGCATCTGTTTTTCTATCTGCTAAATGCATAAGCAACTCTCGTGGTGCGCACCGTTGGTCAATCGAGAGTTGCTACAGTAGCGAGTGACGAGTGGTTGTCAAATTTTAATCTCAATACATTGTTTCAACAACCGGCACGCGACTGGGCACACGACTGGCGCGAAACACTGAGGTGAATATCAGAAGATCAAGATGGCATCAAAAGAGACCTACGAGCTAAAACGCAAGCGACTTTTTATACCTCAGTGGAAAAATGAATTTACCTGGGTTAATTTGCGTTGGCATCGGCTTCCAATTCATTTTCAATGAAACCGGGCCTTGACGCTCGCTTACGCTCCCACAATGCCCTACACGAGCGTCAACGCCCGGTTTCATTGAAAATGAATTAGAAGCTGACTCTGCGCCGCTCCGCTCCTCTGTAGTGGACACGCACCGTACGAACGCGTCCTTACAAAAACCTTTACGGTTTTACCATTCCCCAATCTACTGATGGTAGTTGAACTCGTCCTGGTGCTCCCTATGTCAACAGCTGCATGTGAACGAGGATTCAGCGCGATGAAGAGAATCAAAACTGATTCGCTTTCATTAGAAATGCTGTGGAAGCTTTTGTATGTTAGCATTGAGGGGCCAGAGGTTGCACAGTTTCAGCCAGACAGAGTAGTGCAGAGATGGCTGTCAGCAGGGGAGAGAGCACGTCATGTTTGAAGATATAAAAGTAAATCGTTTTTCAGATTATTAAATTATAATTTTTTTTCATTAGAAATGTGATTTCAATGTTGTACTTTGTACATCCAGGATGGATATAAACAAATGGTGTTTAATAAATGGACGGTTAAACAATGTTAACAGAGCCTGTTTTTTTTGTAACAATGAACTTTTGAAGGGGGGCCAGTAAAAATGGTCTTCGGGCCAGTAAGTTTCAAATCCACTGGCCCGGTGGGGCCAGTGGATTTAAAAAAAAATGTTGAGCCCTGGGAAGGTAGTGAGAGGTTGCTTACTGGACATTACGAGGTTTGGTCCAGCCCATGTCCCGTGTGTCCTTCAGGCCCAGTCTGAAACCGTTCACCGTGCCGAACGCAGCACCTGCAGAGTAAGCGAGCGATGAGGAGGTAGAAGACAAATTAGACGAGCTAAAACTAAAGGCTCACTGAATAGATACTGACAGTGTTTGCGTGGATGGGTCAGGAAGGAGGCCTCACCTGTGATGCAGCAGCCGCCAATGGTAAAGAAGGCCAGTTCAAATCTTCCTCTGGTCTTACTGGCTCCTGTTGGCAGGATGAACTCATCTGTATCCTGAGGAACCACAATGTAGGAGTACTTTATAACACTGACGGACATACGATCTTCAGTTTAGTATTTGTTGGTTTGGCTTCTCAGCAGTGCAATACAAACCTGAACCAGGTAGCGTGGGTCGACATTAAGGTAAGGAGAGAGAGGGCTCATTCCTGTCACTTGGAAGAAGTATCAACAGCAGCATTAGTACAGAAGCAGTGGGAAATATAAAGCTATTGAAAGCTGTTGCCTAACAGGCGTACTTAAGTAAAATGTTTGCTACATAACTTGTTAGCACACTAACGACGACTTTGAAGAAGCTAATCAGGCTAAGTAGTTTGAGACAACAATGTAATGTGATGTCGCAAGATAGACCAGTCGCTCAAATGGGTTTGTCCTCAGTCCTAGAGCAATACAATGAACGACTAGTTGATGTAACTTACATGGTACACCAGCTAGCTCGGTGTTGGAATATTCAGGCGCACTCCCTCCAAAGAGATTTCCGAGTCCGCCTTTGAAACCACCCGATCCTGGAGCGTTGTTATCCATGTCTGGAGCGATTTGAATATTTTCCAGTAAGAATCGTTGAGGGAAGATGTGGCAGACAGCTAGCTAGATAGAACAGCTAGCCAGCTAGCTAACTATCCGGCCTCTTAAGATTGCTATCCCGAGAACGTGATTCAGACTCCCACCGATTAAACACATAAATAAAAATAGGTAGCTATGACTAAGCGGTATTAAACACAGTGTATCAATGTACCTTCAATCTAGATCGCATCCGAAAATAAAACACTCATATTTTCATACTGAACTGGTTATTCATGTCGCTGTCTTCCTCTTGACCTCCAACATGCTTTACAGTAAAGCGAGTTAGCGACAGTTGAGCAGGAATACGGCAATTGACTCTAAAACTGGAATGGTGTCATAGTGATGACGTATTTTTGTAGGCTAAATAAAAAAACGTTTCTTTTTAAAAGTTTTTTTATTTGCAAAAACACAAATCATTACAAATATATTGATACAGTACGTAAATAAACATAAACCCATTAACAAAAATCCATAATTTACAAACAAAATATGTCACCAATGCTAACTTCTCTCAGGGGTCGAGTTAAGTTTCAACTCGTGTTCGTGTAGATGTAAATTTACAAAACTTCAGCGAATCTAATTAAAGTGACACCTCATTTAAGAATATTTTAAACATGGGAGGGGCTTTCCATCATTTACATGTGTGTATTAAATATGTGGCCATTATTATTGAATTATTAAATAGAAATTCAAAATGTTTGTCCTCTATTATTAAACCAAATCTGACATAACTATAATTTAGGGGTGGCATAATTAAATTATTATCTAATATCCAATTTTGAAAATCCTTCCAGGCAGATCTATTACACACCTTTTAGTGCGCAAAATATTTTCGCTTGAGTTACAGCAAATTACAGCACCGTAGTTTTGTTCCTCATGGTCAAATTAGCCAGAAACCATTGAGAAAAGTAGTGCCGCTCATATTGCATACTCAACCTTAAGGCTGCTACTGGAGTACATGAAAGTCACCTGATATGCTTTTGGTCAATATGGTCAATATTGGTCAAGAAACAAGTGGTCAAGTGCAATGTTTGAGATCTCTTTTAGGACCACTCTCAGTATCTAACTTAAGTAGACTCTGGGAATGTTATTCCAACAGTCTTAAGAGATCTGCATACTTACTGCATACTTATAATAATAATCGTTTATTTCGTATGTGATCATACATTTGAAAAGAAAAATAAAAAACATAGAAAGAAGAAACAAAAGAACAAGAACTACATCAGCAAAAGCTTTATCAATTTTTACAGACCGAACAATACATTAGTAACAACAAGCATTTCGTAGCATACATTCAATCATCGTGGGATCAAAACCCTCCAAAGTTAAAAAAACATTTTTTATACACATAATGTTGTTGACTAGGTATACTGTGGCCTGTCTGGTTTGAGATAGCACCTGACATTTTTTTATACGATTAATATTTACATACAATTCATCACAATAACGCACAGAATATTTATACCTGAGAAAGGATATATTTTTCCCGACGGGAGAAGCAGCACACTTCATTGCCAAATGGCTAACATAAGATACAAAATTATTAGGACTGACCTAACTGACGTTTTAAACATTGACGATATAAAACCTAGTGTTTTTATACATAACTGAGCATTTACATGTAATTTATTTATCAGAGGGCCAAAAAGCCAAGTGTGAGTGCGATAATTTAAATGTAACATTCTAGAACAGCTTTGTTCCACTGAACACATATTGAGTCGAAACCTTTGGAATTAAGTTCCCAGAGCTGTGACCCATAAAAAGAACAACAGTAACTGTTAAACAACTTACATACTGTATCTGGAGATAAATTACCAAAATTACCAATTAGTTTGTTGAAAGCACCATTAAAAACATGACATTTCGATACACAATCTTCTGAATCGCTCAAACTAGAGTGAACAGTATTACCAATATGTTTAACCTTATCATACCACTTTATAAGGACACCATCAAAATATACCTTATCATCACCAGTAACTGGTGAACCAAACGTTATAGACATAGTTTTCTTTGAATTAAACGTAACATTATACATCATCAGCGTATACCCCAGAGCCCCGGCATAAAAAGGCCCCATATGACAGCCGAGGTGAGACTTAGATAATGTCACAATCAGCTCATCCATATACACAATAAAAAGAATAGGTGACAACACACCACACCACCTTGTTTTATATGGAAGGCCAACTGTGCCAAAACGTCTACATTTGCGTGCGTGTACAGACGTCAAAAATGAACGTGTACAGACGTTCATTTTTGACGTCTGTACACGGTCATTTTTGACGTCTGTACACGTTTTCACGTCTGTACACGGCCGTTTTTGACGTCTGTACACAAACCTGTCCACACTCAACCGATCTTGATTGAATTAAGGTTAATAAATAGGCTGATATAAATTGGCAATTACATTATCAACAACTGTAGGCTATTTTGTAAGCTACTGAAAAAAATATGTTTGTATACTATATAACATATCTGAAGATAAAAGTCGTGTACATTCTGTAAAAGTCAGGGCACAATTGTTCAGAAAGTTTGTGGTCGACATTTTCTGAGATCTGCCTTCACCAGAATTCGAAATCACACACAACTTCAGTCTTCTTCTTTGGTTATTTTAATGCCGGTTAGCAAACAAGGTAGCCCCTATAGGTGAATCACCGCCACCTACTGGACTGGAGTGTGATACCGGATCAACCGCACAAGTGGCTCTCCCCCACACAAATGCACTGTCCCAAATACTAAATGATAGGTCAAAAATGAACGTGTACAGACGTCCAAACGTGTACAGACGTAAAAAATGAACGTGCACAGACGTCAAAACGTGTACAGACGTAAAAAATGAACGTGTACAGACGTGAAAACGTGTACAGACGTCAAAAACGGCCGTGTACAGACGTGAAAACGTGTACAGACGTCAAAAATGACCGTGTACAGACGTCCAAAATGAACGTCTGTACACGTTCATAACGTGTACAGACGTCAAAAATGAACGTCTGTACACGTTCATTTTTGACGTCTGTACACGCACGCAAATGTAGACGTTTTGGCACAGTTGGCCTTCCATAGTTTTACACCGTTAGACGCACCAAAGACGCGTGACCGACTGTCACCCCATAGTACAGACACTCGCTGGCGTGTATAGCTGTCCAGTAATAAACGAGATATAAGAGGGACACCTCTCCGAATTAATAATTTAAATAATTTACCATAATGAACCTTGTCAAATGCTTTACTGGCATCTAACAGACAGCTATAGGCCTACACATCAGAGTGTCTGCGAACATAATAATCAACAGTTTCCATATACATGGCTGTGCAAAGGGTTGTAGACAGACCCTTTTTGAAACCAAATTGTAGTTCAGATGTTTACAAATATATACCAAATTGATCAAGTATAACGAGATCTAATACCTTACACAATGAACAACACAGAACTATACCACGGCAATTATCGCTTGTTAGCTGATTGGCTCTGCCCTCCTACGGCTCAATTTTGATTTTGCTTCTGAACTAGGTCTGGCCATTAGGGTACGTATTTCAGATATTTCAGGTTGATTTTCTACCGGCCAATCAGCGAACAGAGGGAGTAGCTGAGAACGATGATGTTGCGGGCTAGTTTGTGTTGTAGTTCCGTAATGGCGGCGGAGAAAGATGCGAGCGAAGCCACATTCGGTCCGTTGCGGCAACGCTGCCGAATATCCATAAGCTAAAGAACAAGTTTTGCTGAGTTTTGTTGGTGGTCATGATGTTGTGGCCCCACGGGGTTCGGGAACAGTTCGATTTTCCAGCTACGGCAGCTAGCTCTGTTACAGTAGTGGTGAAGGAATTGGCTTCAACAGAGTACCCGCCTACAAGGAAGTCAACGCTTGTCAATGGAGCGAGGCCAGACTCTGTACAAATTAAATGTACGAGAGTCTGGTTAGGACCAGGCTATTTCAGGTAACTATTTCATGAAATTGGTTGTAATCAGTGTGCGAAATACCCATCAATATTCGGGGGGGTCTCCATCTCCTGATTGTTGTGCAATACTGATCGAAATGTTCTCAATATGCAGTAGGCCGCTCTATTCACAGAGAATACATGATCTAACATTACAATATTTCATGGATGCAAGCCAAGACAATTCTGTCTCATTATTTAACCATCCATCTACTCTACAGCAAACACAATCAGACAGATACATCATTGAACACATTGTGGCAAAGAAAGAGATCGGGCAGAGCGTGAATGCTTTTTTAATGCACACGGCAGACAGGGTCCGGTAGAGAACCAAACAGTGGGAAAACTACCGTAAATCCTCAAATAAAGACCGGGATTCAATTAGAGGCCGGGCTTCAGATAGTAGCCGGGGGTGTGGTCGATACAGACAAATAAAGGCCGGGCCCCAAATACAGGCCGGGGGTAAAAAAAAAGTATCCAGAAAGTTGATTAGCTGTAGGTCTACCGGTTTCATTCTACCGGTAGCCTATCGGTAAATGGTTGCAGGAAGTGCTGAACGCATATGCAATGAATGATATTACGCTACGGCTACACCAAGCGCGGAAATGTTCACGCGCGGAAAATAGAACTTTCACGGAGTGGATCTTTTATTTAGCCAGCTACACTGGACGCGTTAAAGATTCGTAGATTTATTACCAGACTATGTAAAAAGGGCCACGCAAACCTCGCGGAAAATAATAAAAATAGAAACCATTTTCTAAACGGTCTGTCTATTTCTAAATTTCTGCGCGGAAATTGTCGGCGCGTACATTTCATTTCCGCGTCTGGTGTAGCCACTCTCATTGCTTTCAACGGATTCGAGTTCTAATCCGTCCACACCGCGTCCGCAAGGCAAAATGTCCGCGCTTGGTGTAGCCACGGCGTAAAGCCTACTGTAAGTATGCCCATTATTGTATTTAAATAATACAATTCTATAACAGAAGATACCGGTAAGTAAGAAATAAAGGCCTGCCCCTAATACAGGCCGGTGCGCTGTGCAGCCTAAGTAAATAAAAGCCCCGGCCACTATTTGAGGATTTACGGTAAACCAAAAGACGGAACGCGGTTCTTCAGCCCTCGTTTCAGGAGCACAGGAGGAGTGCCAGCACACTTTCGTCGGCCGAATCTGGGAAGGAGAGAGCGAGCGAAAATACAGCACGTTAGTCAGACCGTCGTTCGAACCAGTGTGCTCACAAGACCGGCCGCCTGGGATTGGTCTTGCTTCTCACTATATGGCACGGCTGACTAAGGTATAATTCTGTGCAGGTGTGTCTTCTAATTATCCCTCGCCAGCCGTGCGTTATGAGAGGTGCAACCTCGGGAGGAGCTGTCCAGGGTGGTAGCTGGACCCTCGCTGATAATTGCCTTTACGTGGCTGTATGCCGAAGCCGGAAAGGACACATGCACAGTCGCACACACTCATCTTATGCACAACAAGGTTGCTGTTGTCAAAGCCAGAGTACAATGACACTGAATTGTCAAAAGCACCAAAATGCTCTGGGATGACAGGATCAGGACAGGCTTGCTCTCTGTTCTCCACCATTGCAGCCTCCGTTGGTCCCTCTACGTTATCCACCGCATTTTCTGCTGGACTCTCTCTGTTCTCCACCATTGCATTAATTGGCCTGTATTTGCGGACATGAAAACATTAGAAGAGCAGGGGCCCAAACTCTACTCTCAAAGTCTGTGCATCAAAATCATTTTGCTACAATGGAATAATAAAAGGTATCTATTTCAAACTAACCCATAAATGGGGTCGGATCCAATGTTACAACAACTCACATCATATTGGCCCAATAGCCTACTGCAACTTTGACATCATGCATTTAAGTCACAATTTAAAAAAGCAACACATTGGCAAAACATTCGTTCTGAAAATAACTTCTCTCTCTTTTTCTCTCTATCATAACTCTATCCATCTATCAATCAGTCTCTATTTGATTGCACTTTAATCATCCGCGTGAGTCAAATGTATACTTATAGGCCCGCCCGCCGATAGGGGGGACAAACGGGTCTGTTGCCCCGGGCCCAGGGTAGGGGGCAGAACTGGGCCCTCATTAAATGATTATTATATTATATCTTAATATATAATTTCATCTAAAATGATCTAATCCCGGACCCAGGCAAGACTGTTATCTGGCCTGTTAATAGGCTATATTTCCCAGAGCTTCCCTTTGGGAACTCCAAAGGGATGGGCAATGCGCGCCAAATACGCTGATTTAAGTAACGCAGGTGCTTTACCTGTTTCGATCCATCGCTGATGTGATGAAGTCCAGTCTTGAGGTTGCTGTCGTTCCTTCTCTCCTTAAATTGGCGCTGCCACTATCAAAGTGTTCAGAATGCCACAAACAACACGGAAATCTGGACTACGACTATGAGACGAATTTATATGACTCAATAAAGATTTGAGGGTTAGACCCAGGGGTCGAAATTAACTTTTGGCTACCAGCCAAAATGGCTGGTAGATGAAAAAATTACCAGACAATAATATTTTTTACCGGCCAAAATTAAACCTGGCATTTCAGACGCACTCTGATATTGTTTGACATAAACAACCTTTACCTATGAGTGTAATATCATTGTAATCACTCTCAGAATGGATTAAACAAAATCAACCAATTTTACTTTTTTTTTACTTTTTTTTAAATTGTATTTATAATTCAGGGTGTTCCAGGCTAAAAGCAGAATTCCCATATCTCTTGAAAAGCCCTGGGCTACAACCATCGATATTTCTTTTGTGCGTTTCCCAAACATGCTCGTAAGGAGTAGGCTAGGCTAATCTAAGCGCTTTCAAGAGCTACTTTAGCGACGACGCTTTGGGGAAAGCAGCCCTGCTTGACCTTTTTGGTTTAAAACTTTTGTTGTATAATTGACCGAACTGTAAAATTATGAACTTACTTTGTGACATGACGCGCCAAGAAAGAGACATGGCTGCCGCCTAGTAAGACTATGCGGTCAATCTTGCGACGCACTCACTCAAATGTTGAGAGTTTTGTGAGCCAAATCAAAATTTGGATGTGACAGATCAATAGGGAAGTGCTTTCTCTCTTAAAAGCTGTCATCCTCGACCTTTTTTGTCTTTTTAAAATCTAACCATTTGTATTATCCGTGTAATTCTCTAGCTGTTATAAAGGCTATCTTCACGGTTTTCTGCGTTGGCGTTGTAAGCCTTTTTTAACCAGGACGGGCGCGGTAGTCGGGAGCTGTACTCCACAATTTCACTCGCCAAATGGCGGGGCATCGGACACAATTTAATCGCCAGCCCAAAAATCTACACACCATTGGCGCTTGGCGGGTGCCAATTTCGAGCCCTGGTTAGACCTACAAAAACAAAGCAGACAACGCAGCGCCAAATCATGATTCTATGTAGTTAATACAGTGAGGGCCCTTCTCCAGTTTTCCAGCTCCGACAACGTGTAACCAAAGTCCATTGATGCAGGCCTGTTATGCTGTTGGGGTGAGTTGAGACCAGAAAACTAAATGGTCGCTTCACTCTGACAAGCAAACAAAAAATGGTAGGCCTATACCAGTTACCTCACTGCAGAGATGGTAGCAGAATCGGTCCGGTGTAGTAGGAAGATGGTACTAAGATCCAGTCTCCAGACTTCCTTGGCTAACAACTATCTGCCATTAGCTCAACTGACATGTATGACGCAGTTATCTATGCAACAACTTACACAGCAACTTGCCACGTAGCTATCTATCAGATAACTCATGAATTACTTTGCCATTCACAACGTAGTTATCTGTTTCGACAACTCATGAATTGTATCCCACTCCAATATCCTAGAGATGCAACAACTAACATTGAATTATTTTTTTCTCTGGCAACAAAAACTTGTTATTCTCTTCTCTACCAACGTTCAATTCTCTCCACTCTTCCCGACACCTCTATAGGTCAAAGGTCAAATGAAACGTATCCATCAATGAACTTGCATAAATAAAAATAAACAATTCTGACAAATCGACTCAAACACAGGCTGTAAAAAATATATGCATTTCAACATTATTAAACATTTAAGAAAAATCTACTACATATTGTTAGAAGCCTTTTTAGCTGAACAAGTTCACATAATTAACAGTTACATGTGACATACCTGCACGTTCATTTGTCAAGAACACCAAAGCACATAATGGCACATGGGTGTGACAAGTGCATTCAAAGTGGAGTGTACATAAATCACCCAATGACATGTCCCTGTTTAGACAGTGTAATAACAGATGAGGCATTTTCCTAGACAGGCTGATGAAGAGCACCGTCATGGTCTCCATCCCTTTACAAGTGTTAATGTTGGAATGGTCTCACAGTTTCCGCTTGACTAGGTGTGTTTAGGTGTAGTCAGGCAGCTGATAAACCTCTGGCTGAAGGGACATCTAAAGTTTCGCCCACCTTCCAGACTTGTGAATAGAATCTCTGACGCTCTTGTGAATATTAGAACTTTTATTCCAGACGAATTTGCTCGTAAACCACGATCGCTCTCGGAAGTGGATAGGTGGAAGGCCACAGAGTTTAAGCAATTTGAAAGGCATCTGTGTGCACATTAGAATGGGTTTAGTTTCCCACGTTCAGTTCAATAACCGTGCACTCTGTAAATTCATATTCTGCATGTGTCCTCTTCATAATCCAACGGAGTGCAGTGTTGCGATTGACGTTGTTTGGATAAGCATTTAGACGTCAAATTATTATATCATTTTTTTTATTTGCTCTCTTTACGTCGCAGCCCATTCACTCTGATTGATCCTCTGGTCTGCAGCGAGTCTCGAGAACTGGGCACTCAAAAACTATATTTTGCAGGTGTCCTTTTTATAATCCAACAGAGTGCAATATATCCAATGGAGCACACAAATCTTTTCAGTACTTTTGAAGATCGGGTTTTCCAACATACAAATATTTTCTGCGCTCTTGAAAATGTGGTTATGAAAATCAGGTATTGAAGATACCAATCTATATTCCTCTTTTTGACCCGAAACTGGTATGCGACCAGCACATCTCTCTTCTCGCGCCGCTCGTCACCAGTGGCAAACAAAGATCCCACTCCTTCTGTGGTTCAGCTCCCTCATCTCTGGGGTTCCTGAACCTCTCAGCCCTGCCTGAAGATCTTTGGATCATCATCAGAGAACTGCCCAAAACAACGTCCGGCTCTGCTCCACCCTGCCATGTCCCAGCGGAGGCACTACCATTCGTCTGTTGGGAAGGACTGACTGCTCTGGTGAGTTCAACTCCACATCTACCGGAGCACTGGACTGCTGCCAGCAAAACAAACATACTAAATGTAGCCGATGTGTATCGGTGAAACTCACTCCTCAGGTATGTAATGAGCCACCCGCGTCATTGAATAGCTAGCTTTTCTTTGGCGTAGTTGGTAGTGGTGGCGCTTGGGAAGCCAGAGGTGGTAAGTTCGAACCCAGTGCGGGACGGTAGTGCCAGATACCTCTGACGGAGCTTGCAAGACCACGTTCGTTACATACCCGTTACAGTGGTGCCGTGACCCGGATCGATAGGTTAGCATCAGCTAGCCGGCCGGAGTGAGTTCGAGGGGTGAATGTAGCCGATGTGTATCGGTGAAACTCACTCCTCAGGTATGTAATGAGCCACCTGCATCATTGATAGCTAGCTTTTCTTTGGCGTAGTTGGTAGTGGTGGCGCTTGGGAAGCCAGAGTTGGTAAGTTTGAACCCATTGCAGGACGGTAGTGCCAGATACCTCTGACGGAGCTTGCAAGACCACGCTTGTTACATACCTGTTACATAAGCACCTGTCTCCCTCTCCTCCAACACTGATTGCTGGTCGTTATCTAGCTCAGCAGAAGCCTGAGAATGACCATTCATTTGAATCAGGTGTGCTGGAGCAGGGAAACATCAAAAACATGCAGGGCTGGGGGATCCCTGAGGACCAGGGTTGAGAACCACTGCCATAAGGGCATTGTTTGAACTCTCATTCTGATAGATTCATTTAGTTCATTCACCTTCGGTCCTTTGTTTGTTGTACATTGGAATACCGACTAGGTACATCGCCGTATTACGCTTTTTTCAGTTGATCATCCCCAGAGTGTCAGTGTCATCCCCAGAGTGTCATCCCCAGTGTCATCCCCAGAGTGTCAGTGTCATCCCAGTGTCATCCCCAGTGTCAGTGTCATCCCCAGAGTGTCAGTGTCATCCCCAGAGTATCATCCCCAGAGTGTCAGTGTCATCCCCAGAGTATCATCCCCAGAGTGTCAGTGTCATCCCCAGAGTATCATCCCATAGTGTCAGTGTCATCCCCAGAGTGTCAGTGTCATCCCAGAGTGTGAGTGTCATCCCCAGAGTGTCATCCCCATAGTGTCAGTGTCATCCCTCAGAGTGTGAGTGTCATCCCCAGAGTATCATCCCAGAGTGTCAGTGTCATCCCCAGAGTATCATCTCCAGAGTGTCAGTGTCATCCCCAGAGTCGTCCCAGTGTCGTCCCCAGAGTCGTCCCCAGAGTGTCATCCCCAGAGTGTCAAGTGTCATCCCCAGAGTATCATCCCATAGTGTCAGTGTCATACCCCAGCGTGTCATCCCAGAGTATATCCCAGAGTGTCATCCCCATAGTGTCAGTGTCATCCCCAGTGTCAGTGTCATCCCAGAGTATCATCCCCAGAGTGTCCCAGTGTCATCCCCAGATGTGTCCCCGAGTGTCATCCCCAGAGTGTCAGTGTCATCCCCAGTGTCAGTGTCATCCCTAGAGTTCCCAGTGTCATCCCAGAGTGTCAGTGTCATCCCATAGTGTCAGTGTCATCCCCAGAGTATCATCCCCAGAGTGTCATCCCAGAGTGTCATCCCAGTGTCATCCCCAGAGTGTCAGTGTCATCCCAGAGTGTCCCCAGTGTCATCCCCAGAGTGTCAGTGTCATCCCCAGAGTGTCAGTGTCATCCCCAGAGTATCATCCCCAGAGTGTCAGTGTCATCCCCAGAGTGTCATCCCCAGAGTGTCAGTGTCATCCCCAGAGTATCATCCCATAGTGTCAGTGTCATCCCAGGTCAGTGTCATCCCAGAGTAGTGTCATCCCCAGAGTATCATCCCCAGAGTGTCAGTGTCATCCCCAGCAGTGTCATCCCAGAGTGTCATCCCCAAGTGTCGTCCCAGTGTCATCCCCAGAGTGTCAGTGTCATCCCCAGAGTGTCATCCCCATAGTGTCAGTGTCATCCCCAGCGTGTCATCCCCAGAGTATCATTCCCCAGAGTGTCATCCCCATAATGTCAGTGTCATCCCCAGTGTCAGTGTCATCCCCTAGAGTAGTCATCCCCAGAGTGTCATCCCCAGAGTGCTCCAGTGTCATCCCCATTGTCAGTGTCATCCCCAGAGTATCATCCCCAGAGTGTCATCCCAGAGTGTCATCCCAGTGTCACCCCCAGAATGTCAGTGTCATCCCCAGAGTGTCATCCCAGTGTCATCCCCAGAATGTCAGTGTCATCCCCAGAATGTCATCCTAGAGTGTCATCCCAGAGTGTCAGTGTGGGTGTGCGAGCGTACGCTTGCAATCTTTCTTTCATCTCATACTGACCTGGCTGAGAATTTGACCTTGTCCTGCCACAGTGGCACAAGTTGACAAGCTGTTGACTGTCAGTCCACTCTGGACTGATGGACGTTGCAGAGCAGACCTGAGACAGGAGCTACACACCTACCAGGACGAGCACTCTGTCTTCAGTACTCATGTTTTACTGCCTGATCAGTGAGCTAGCACTGATGACTATATCAATCACCATGCTTTGTTTAAACGTCTACACTAACGTCAGGTTCACTTGTTGTCCCCAGGCAACTGTGCAGACAACTGGCACAAAAACAACTTGGATTTACCTCGATGTTAGACGGCATGATAGAACATAATGTCAACTTACCACGTGGTTGGAAACTGAAGGAGGTAAGTGGGATGGTCACTTATGGCAGGTTGAGTACATTATACCACAACTGTACCCTTACTCACAAACACATACCTTCAGATTGGGGTATCCGTTGTAAGTGGTGGGAGTTTTGGGACTTTGATGTGGTGGATGGGAGAGCTACAGGAAGGGGATCGCCAGATGTTCTAAAGAGGCTACTACTTCTAGAAATATCTAATTCAAGTTACTACACAGCAGAAAGTTGGTTTCCAGATCATGCTTTTTACTCCGTATTTGTAAGGACTGTTTGAGTCTGTGTGTGCATCTGTCACACCCTGATCTGTTTCACCTGTTGGTTTGTCTCCACCCCTCACCAGGTGTTCCCTATTGTCGTCTGTATTTAACCTCTGTTCTCTGTTCTGTCTGTTGCCAGATCGCCTTGTGTGTTTTCTACCGAGCGTTCCCGTAAACCCGTTACCTGTTCTGTTCCTGCCTTGTGCTCTGATTTCCCGTGCTTAGACCCCGATTAGCCTGGACTACGACTACTCTACCTGATACCGGATTGTACCTTCGCTGCCAGCCTGTGTACCGACCACCTGCCTGTCCCCGACTATTCGCTGCCTAAAATAAATCCTGTTCTTGGAAGCTACCTCCTGTGTCTGAGTCTGCATTTGGGTCCACCATCCTGCCTTGTGTCAGCATCCTCATTGGGTGAGTGTGCATCCTCATTGGGTGTGTGGAACTGTTAAATATACACATGTATGTCAATAAAGGATGAATTGGCTGAAACAGAAAGTATGAAAGAGAGAAAGGGAAGAGGGAAGATTGTTGCATTCAACTTCTCCATGACCTTCCAACCTTTTTGGGGGGATATATTACCTTTGGCATAGTTTTTGGTCTGTAGTGATTTAGTTTACTAGTATTTCCAGAGTTGTTGCAGTATCCACAGTCTACTATTAGTAGGAAAAAAGCTCACTGGCAGAATTATGTGAAAGAGTGAAAGCAACCAAGTTTGTTAGTTTTAATAGTTTAATAGTTTGCTATTTCCAGTACAATGAGTTATTATTTTTCCAAATAATGTTTAAAAGGTTAAACATTCAATTTTGAACACATTTTATTTCCAGACAGCTGGTGTTTTTCTAAAGGAAACCCAAGCAGAGACAGATATCAGTAAAGCTGTTAAAGATCACTGGGTTGGTCAGTTAGTAATACTTGGCACTGGAGAGTAATAGTGATCCTACACCATTAACAGTCACATCTATATATAAAAGGCACAGAAGGTAAGCAACACAGACCAACAAAAACTGCTGAAAAGAATGTTCACTACATCAGAACTTTAAAAACACTTGGCACACCAGTATGTAATAAAGCTGCTTAGAGTTTTCATTATTATAGCTGAAAATGTGAAATTATAATCCATGATAAGGCATACTGTTCTTATCTGACATTGTCATTTAATGTTATTTTTCACTTACAAAATATAATAGAAAAATATATTATAACCTTGTTACAGATGTTAAAAATGAATATATTATTGTATTCTCTTGAAGGCACTGGTTGAAGTACAAGGCACTGAGTGGAATACAAGTTGATCCGAGGCTAAATGCAACAGACACATTTCACGTGAAAGCCAATGCACACCCACAAGTAACACAAATGTACCTTACACTCTTCCAAAAAACAAAGTAACAAACACAAATGTTAACACTGATATGATGGCCCTGTCATATTGGTAGAAGACTACCACAGACACGGTAGCCAAAAACGAACCTACCAATAGCAATGCATAGTTAGGGCCTTAATACCCAAATACAGGTTCAGTACAATTGTGCTCCAAGATGTTTTTATAAATAATATTTATATATGACAAACAGGATCATGGGAATACTCTTTAGACAAGCTAGGCCTGATTTATCTTAAATACTTGATTGAGACACTTTGTATTTCATTAGGAATACAATGCCAGGAATGTTGTCCTGATTTGTAACATCTTTCTCATATTGTATAATTAAAGTCATTTTTGTTCATCAGATTTATAAAACGCTATGGTGATACAAAGGCAACATGATGACGAAAGAACATTTACTGCACTGTGAGAGGACTGGGGTGTTGTTCCTGAGCGTGTGGGTGGAAGAGTTTCCTCTCAGTGTTTGATTCATTATTATCTTTATAGATGCATCACTTGGACTCACCATGGCAGGAGTTAGGGGATACTAACTAAGTAGAAGTACTTTGGCCTTGGGGTGGGCGGGGACACCTGGTTAGGAGGTGTGGCCATGGGTGAGTCCTCTGAAGGGATTCCTATCATGTCCCCTGGTTGGTTGGTTAGGCAGAGACAGAGGTTGTTCACGCAGTGCTGGTCTCTGGTGGATTGGGCTGGGGCACGGGTGCAGCCGAGAGCCAAAGTGAGGTGGATGGGTCATCAGTGGGCGGAAAGGTCAGAAGGTCAGAGGTCATGGATTAGTTGCTGTGGCAGCTGGATAGTTAGATGACAGACAGAGAGGAGGGTACGAGGAGAAACAAAGAAGACAAAGAAAAAAGATCGAAAAGATATTAGTGTCAACTAGTGGCGGAAGGATGACAACAGATCTACTGCAGTGAGGCAGACATCAGGACCATAAAACATGTTTTCATTAGCAGCATATGAGCTCATAACCATGGTCTGAACAATCACATCAATATCACAGCCAGTACAGGTATCTCAATTGCAGCACACAACAGATACCAGGCGTTGCACATTGTTCACAGCAGGGCTACTAAAGGTGTTATATTTGCATATAAGGTTCCAAGAACTAGTGCTTCTGCTACAGATGCCTGCTACTTGTGCTAGTGATGATGCGCCTAGCACAGCCTGAAACCCTGGAAACACTGACAGCCTAACTGTGGCTCCTGGATCCACCAAGGATCTTCCATTACCTTCTCCACAGTGGAACTAACCCCAACGGTTTCCCAACATCAAACACTTTTCTCTTCAACTTTGGGTACACGTATGACTATAAGAGAGAATAATCTAAACAATTAAACATCGAAGCCCCACCTTCCTCTGATCTACTCAAATCCGCTGGGCCAACCTCTCTCTCAACCCCATACAGCTCTTTGTGTATGTGACGTAGAGCTGTGACCGCTGGTCACTTGTTCTTACAGAAGCTTTACTGATGTTGAGAATGTCGCTTCCCTTACTATTGATAAACATGCTTCTTGTAAATTTCTTTGAATAATAGCGTCTGCTAAATGACTTAAAGATAAATGTAAGGAGGCACTGGAACATTTTAGTGTTTAGCATCAGTCTGGGCAGAGAGGGCCATCAGAGACGATGATGAGATTATAGTTTAATTATGGTTTTCAGACTTTGATATGAGAGCTGCATTCAAATGGAGTGCGAAAGCAAGGAGACATCTAATCACAGGACAGCGATGAGATGTTAAGAAATATGATTTTAGAAGGAATTAATAAGTACTTGACACTTGTACATTTCCACTGCAGGCTTTAGTTTCTTCTTCTTTGGAGAATGACTTGTCTCAGACTTTATTCTGTTTGTTGTTCTCTCGAGAGCCTCCATCTGAGAAGGTTTACCAGCCGAACCAAAGTGCCTCAGACTCTGGACCAGAACACACAACACCTATCAACACAGCTAGGTGCTTTGTTTCACTAATAACAATATAGTTCTCTAATGCTATAAACTTCCTCATCGATGACCCAGTTGAGAGTCCTTCCAATATGTCATCACCATGGGGGTCTATTATATATTCTTTGAATGCACAGTCAAGACGTGCAATGTAGTGGCAATGTATAGCACATTTTTGCTACTTATTATTTGTGGCTAAATACATACATTTCCACAAACTTAAACACTACTTTTAATTTGGTAATTCTTACACATTTGCCAATACACAATACTCCCTTTAACAGTTAAGACAATGTTGCTGAAAATGGAATAAAGTCCTTCTGACTGTAAACCCTATGGCTCATCAGAGAAGGTCCAGAAAAAAAGAACACCTGCGCTAATAATATGTTAATAAGGTGTCAGACACCATCTTGAAGTAATACTGGACCCTATAGGATCACACTACACTACCTAACCATGACCAAACTGCATATAACCATTCTCATAGGGAGGCTGAGTGGGTTTAAGGTTTGCCCACAATCCAGAATAAAAAACATTGATATATAAAACAACAACAAAAAAAGTACATGTAATTTGTCTACATCTAGTTCATGAAAATGAATCAATAATTTAAGTTTATAAAAATAGTTGATCTCTTAGGTTGGGTTGTAATGGACTGACATAAATATGTGTTTACATTTGCAGTAAATGGACCAATCCATTCTCATAGTGGGGGTCAACCCCATGTTCCCACTAATCGTGATAAGAACTGTCTCATTACTCCTTTCCTTTGTGCCACTGTAACCTAATTTTCAAGTGTGTTACCGCCTCAACACATTTCACCGGCCCTTCTTAGCGTGACACAAACTAAACTGTTAAATAGAAACCAACCTTGGTCCATACCACAGATAAATAGGTCCAAACACACACACCCACACAACTGGTGAACTAACTGACCTCTGTCTGGGGTCATTACCCTTTGGTAAGGATGGAGTCTCATGTCGTGGCGTCGTACCTTAGCAGTCATCGCACCTGCTCATAGTGCAATTACAATGACCAAAACAAAACACAAAAAGTTAGTAAAAATTGTGACATACACACAGTAAACCTCTTGTGTCAAAATCTGGTATTTTCAAACTACCTTTCTAAGAACATTAACAGTAACCTTAAAAGTAGATGCACATTTATGAGACGGAATAATGTACATGCATTTTATACTTCAACTTATTGTTTCCACAATGAGATCATTTGAAATGTGAACCCTAAAATGACTTTGTGATGGTTTATTTAGGGGGGTGTATCTGAGAGCCATCTCGTGCAGGAGGTGTGTAGCATCTCAGCCCTTGGTTGGGTAAGCCATACCTGCAGTGGGGGAGAAACAAGGCTGAGACCAAGGCCTTCACAATTATACAGTCTGTTAATAATGAGTTCATCCTCATACATATCATATATGTAGTGCCTTTCAAGATGTTCCATGTTTTTGTTATTTTGAGAGTGTGTGTTTGCACGTGTGTTTACCTAGTACTCCAGTAGAGTCCATGGGGTATTCCAGTATTGACGGGGTGAGTGTGTAGGGGTACTCATAAGGTGCGTATATAATTCCTGATTCTTGAGCTTGCTGCATCAGTGCTGCGTGGGGATTGGCTCCCTGCATTAAAGCTGAGCTCTGGATCTGACGAATCAGATGTGGCATGAGGGTTTGCGTGCTGAGTTGGTGCTGGTTGGGGTTTCTCAAAGTGGAAGGCATCATGGGGGATGGGCCAGTGATGATGCGAGGGGCCTGATGGGAGGCTAGAGAGAAGCCCATAGTAGCTGGGAAAACACAGGACAGAAAAAGAAAGCACACAGGCATTCATTACAAGAAGGAAAGCATTCTGAAATACAGTAAACTCACTGTGAACCTAACCTCAGCTGCCAACTCCCTGCCCACACATCCCCTAACCTCAGCTGACCTCCTCCACACACCCCCTTACCTCAGCTGCCCCCCTCCACACATCCCCTAACCTCAGCTGGCCTCCTCCACACATCCCCTAACCTCAGCTGCCCTCCTCCACACATCCCCTAACCCCAGCTGACCTCCTCCACACACCCCCTAACCTCAGCTGACCTCCTCCACACATCCCCTAACCTCGGCTGCCCCATCCACACATCCCCTAACCTCAGCTGACCTCCTCCACACAACCCCTAACCTCAGCTGCCCCCCTCCACACATCCCCTAATCTCAGCTGGCCTCCCTCCACACATCCCCTAACCTCAGCTGCCCTCCGCCACACATCCCCTAACCTCAGCTGACCTCCGCCACACATCCCCTAACCTCAGCTGACCTCCTCCACACATCCCCTAACCTCAGCTGCCCCCCTCCACACATCCCCTAACTTCAGCTGCCCTCCGCCACACATCCCCTAACCTCAGCTAACCTCCTCCACACATCCCCTAACCCTAACCTCAGCTGCCCTCCGCCACACATCCCCTAACCTCAGCTAACCTCCTCCACACATCCCCTAACCCTAACCTCAGCTGCCCCATCCACACATCCCCTAACCTCAGCTGCCCCCCTCTACACATCCCCTAACCTCAGCTGCCCTCTTCCACACATCCCCTAACCTCAGCTGACCTCCTTCACACATCCCCTAACCTCAGCTGCCCTCCTCCACACATCCCCTAACCTTAGCTGCCCTCCGCCACACATCCCCTAACCTTAACCTTAGCTGCCCCATCCACACATCCCCTAACCTCAGTTGCTCCCTCCACACATCCCCTAACCTCAGTTGCTCCATCCACACATCCCCTAACCTCAGTTGCTCCCTCCACACATCCCCTAACCTCAGTTGCTCCCTCCACACATCCCATAACCCTAATCTCAGCTGCCCCATCCACACATCTCCTAAAGTGAACCTCCAGCACAGACACAATGGCAGTTTGGTGATGATGTCATACTTACCAGTCTTGATGTTAGCATCTCTGTAGGTTCCATTGAGAATGGCCAGCTCCATCAACTGCATTTTTTTCAGACTGTCCTCTCCCTCAGCCTGCACACACACAAATCCTAGATAATGTAATTTAAGCCAGTCTACCGTACACACACTCAAAAACACACACACAAAACAGTATCAATCAAGTTGCCGTTTCTTTTAGCACATTTAGCAACAAATGTGGGTTTGAAAAACATGTTGGGTCATCTAAGTTAACCCAATAGCTATCATTAACTTACACACAGGCTTTAGAAACAGGTGAAAGGACATTTAAATATAAATGAAAATTGGCAACTAGAGAATATAAAATGAGTAAACGGAACCAGTGAAAACTTATTTGACAGTTTTTGGTACAATTTGTTCAGTTAAGAGTGAAGGGTGCACAGACTAAAACTGTGTCTGTGCCTGTTTTTCCAAGTCATTTCAAGTAGGGGGACAATATCATGTGAAATACTGTAGCCTGTGTAGTATAGATGTAAATGTACAAGAGTGAAATACTGTTGTCTGTGTAGTATATATGTAAATGTACAAGAGTGAAATCTTGAATGAGGAGAAAGAGTGAACAGACTCTCAATTCATCCCCATAGCCTTTCACACAACCATAGGTTACCATGGTGACTCCTTTATACGTGTCACTACTAATTACCCCATACCACACACACACACACATACACACACACAGAACTCTTTTTCTGTCTCTTTCTCTTTTCTATCTCTCTCACACATCCAGTAGTTTGTGACTCACAGCAGGGATGAGCAGTTTGTTGACCTCCACTGTGGCTCTCAGCAGTTTGATCTGGGCTCGGTTGTGGGTGTCCTCAACAGTAATTAACACATGAAGGTCTTCACTTAGATGCTCCCAGTTGGGCTTCCCTCTGTTCAATTCCTCCTGCAGCACACACACACACAGTTAGGGTAAGTGTGCCTTTGTGTGAGAATATTGTCATATTTGTTGCACTGTCCCCCTCTCTTTCCCTGGCCCTCTTCCTCCCATCCTCTATTTCCCCTCAGGGCTTAAAGTGTGGGTTGGGAATGTTCTGGAGAGAGGGGGAAGGAGTGCTGGACTTGCTCCACCTGGTGTTTGTCTGGTTACCTCCACAGAGGATTGAATACAGATCCAGGACCAGAACATTCTCTTTCTGTGTTAGTTTGTGTGTGTGCGTACCTTCTTCTTGTCCCTCATGGAGCCTTTTCCTCGCACCATAATCTTGCAGCCTGTCTCTGCCTCCAGCTGTTTGGCTGTCAATCCCCTTGGACCCAGGATTCTCCCCACAAAGTTAAACTGGACAACAGTATTAAATGAGTACATTGTGGAAAAGAACATTCAGTCAAATTGAGTGTGTGTGCAGGTATTTGTGTGTGTGCGTGTTTGTATTTGAGTGCAGGGGAGGGGCAGGGGGACAGGAATAGCTCATTATGTGTTGGCTGGTGGTATGGCAGGACAGCTACACTCTCTTAACCTTATCTGTCACTGAAGCTGAGTGATTAACTAGACAGCTGCCTCTGTCTTTTCCTCTGTCCTACTGCCTGTCTCTACCTTGCTGTTTCTCTGTTTTTCTATACCAATCTGTCTCTCTATCTTTATTGTGTCTCTCTTTCCTTTTCATTCTCTTTCATATCACTGCATACTTTTATTGATTTTAGTCTTTCTTTCAATCTTTCTCAACGTTTGTCAACCCAGTGCCCCCCAAATTGTCACTCCAGACTAACTGTTGTTGTTTTCTTAACCTCTTCTATCTGTGAAGGTTGCAACACATTCTTTACATTCCTGAAGGCAACCCTTAACATACAGCGACCGTGACTAGATACTATATATAATACCCTGACCTAATATGTTCCACTGTGTGTGTATCACATGTGGTAACATAGCTAATATGTGAATGAAAATACTTTCTCAACCACCTGAACAGTCTAACTTGGGCCTGCTTTTCAAAAACAACATTTGTTGTTATCAACGGTCTGTCATTTGAGGTCTTATACCTATGTATTTTTCATGTGTGACCCTGTTACCAGCACAGGGAAACATGGGTAACCCAGAGCATCCTGACCAGCGTATGTAGGGGACAGGTTTATCCACTCACATCAGGGTACTCCTTGACAGGCACGAAGAGTTTCTCTTGCAGCTGAGCAACTGGACCAATAGCATCAGGCAGCTCTTCAGAGTCCCGCCCCTCACTGACACCCCCATTCATGGTGTCATTGTACATGTCCTTGCGCACTCTTCCGATCTCTGAGGGAGGGGGTGAAAGCATAACACCTTGATTAATGTGCTACCTCTATTAATAAGGTAAATATGTGTAGATTTACAGAGGGCTAGGAACCAACTAGACAGCCAAATAACAGATATATAACTTTTGACTGACACATGTTAAAGTTACATCCTACATGAGACTCTCTCTCTCTCACACACACACACACACACACGCACACCACACACACACACACACACACAGGTGCATGTATTGTGAACAGTCAGGATATATTCGGCACATTTGGGTGTCAGCAAAAGGCTACACAAAACAACAAACTAGCGACAGTCTGGGACAAAGTATGACCAAACTACAGTGCAGGAGCAACATGTGATGTATGGTTTAGAGACCACTGTGGACCACACAAAGAAAGAGTTACAGAACGCTAACACCATTAGCATTAATGTCATTAGACCATGGACACTAAGCCTTATTTGTGTTTGTTTTATGGCTGACTCTGGTGTCCAATTTGTCCAATGATTCATTTCGTAACAGTATGCTAACACACATATACACAGTGACTGGCCTGAAGCAAAAATACATTATGACCTCAGTAAGATTTCAGACATGTCTCTGCTCTCCAAGTGATAATTCCCACCATAATAACTACAGTTGAACTATAATTACACCCACAGCTACAACCACAACTATGATCTCCTAATAACAAGCTGACCTCAGACCCAGAGGTGACAATTACTGACACACACGCACGCACAGACAGTTAGAAACCTGTGTTTTAGAGTGAATGGCAGAGGCCAAGGGGGGTGGGTTGGGGTTGGGGTTGGGGATATGAATTTATGACAGGCCCTATCTAAACACTTCAACCTGGCTGCCACACATAGATACACTGTCCATGGTCATATTAGATATGCAAAACAAACACACTCACTCACTCACTTTTAAAGACAGCTGTGAGCTGTGGAAAGTAAAAACATTGAATCAAACAATGAACTGGAAAGCAGCACAGCGCGACACTTTCCAGCTACAACATGTTCAGTCTGACTGTCCTCGTGCCAGTCCGGGGACGGCCTGTTACGTCCACACCAGCATTAGGTCACCGGGAAAAACAACTGTCTTGTTTGTTCCAGCACCCACTGTGTGTTCAGCGCCCTGCCCCACAACAGTTAGTCCTCCAACTAGGCCCACTTTAACCTTCCAGTTAATGGTACATAATAGGCTACAAAACAATAAAATATGTTCTCAACCTGAAACTGGTGAACCTCTAGTTTCCTGTGCAAACTGTTCAGTACCTTCATCCAATAGGCGCTCCAGGTGTGTGAAGATACCAGTGAAGTTGGGCAGCGAGCTCATCACCTTCCTGTCGTTCATGAGCTGCATGAGGTAGTCCGGGCTGGCCTTGGGTCGGTCCCTTAACTCCGTCTCACCCACCATGGCAAACAGTGTTCACTAAAGTAAAGTCAACTTCTTGGGCTTTAAATGTAAACCAATTTCTTTAAAAGTGGTATTTATATGTAAACAGTTATAATAAAGTAAAAGTAAATCAAATAAAAGTCTGCCGGTTTCTATTGACAGTCCGTGCTCCCCACTCCAACAATGATGCCAACCGCGACAACTCTGCCTCCGCTAACGAGATGAACTGATCAGCCGCCACTCTGGACCGACTGTCCCGCAGTCATGCGGAAACTGTTCAAGGACAGGGCTAGAGAACAAACAAAAAAGTTTTTTTTTAATGCTATCAAACGGTTGGTTATTCCGACTCTTACTATATGCGTCTCTACACTCACTTGCAAATGCACCTTTGTGTTTTTCTCCGGACAAATCTGAGATGAAAAAAACCTCAAAGCAAAAAACTCTGATCCGCTCAACAGTTATCAGAATCTCCGGTTTTCGGTATTTCTGTGTTGGTTCACGCACATTAAAGTAAAGGTGACAGATATCTCTTGCTTAAATTGTCCTTCCAAGTGTGAGTGTGTGTTCCGCAGCAGGCTCAGACCTATCATATGATAGTTTGCACGAGTCGGAACTGGAACGCGCCGCGCGTCAGTTACATTGGGGCTGGAGGCGTGTGCTCGAGACACAAACATACGCAAACACAAACTTGAACGCACACACAAACACAAAAGACAAGTAGGCCTGTAATGCATAGGTATGCACACCTGTTCGACCAACACTTGTTGCTGTCCATCACTTTTGCGAGATATCTGGAAGTGTATGTGTGATGGACTCGCATATAAAAATGGGCTAGGCTACACCCATATCATCGTTTGAGTTTATGGCAATCACCTTGAAATTGTGTGCCAAGGTTTAGACAATTACTCTTTAATTGATTGATTGCTTGATAAGTGTTACTTTGTAGTCAGCGATGCAAATGCCATCAGAGAGGTAACTTTTCTGGACAGTGCGTTATCCTTTAGCAAGGCTATGACAGTAATGACACTGATAAAACAAGTCAAACAACAGCTGGAGATTTCTGGAATTTTCAGAGCATCATCTTTTTAAAGTGTTTTTCTTGTGTCTCAGTATGTGTGTATGTGTCTCTGTATTTGTGTCATTTTGTGTGTGTGTCTCTGTATATGTGTGTGTCTGTGTGTGTCTCTCTGCATATGTGTGTGTCTATGTGTGTGTCTCTGTGTGTCTCTGTATGCGTGTTTGTGACTCTGTATGTGTGTGTGTCTCTGTATATGTGTGTGTCTCTGTATGTGTGTCTGTGACTCTGTGTGTGTGTGTCTGTATGTGAGTGTGTCTGTATGTGAGTGTGTGTGTCTCTGTTTGTGTGTGTGTGTCTGTATGTGTGTGTCTGTATGTGAGTCTGTGTGTCTGTGTCTCTGTTTGTGTGTGTGTGTCTGTATGTGTGTGTCTGTATGTGAGTGTGTGTGTGTCTGTGTGTCTCTGTTTGTGTGTGTGTCTGCATGTATATGTGTGTGTCCATTGTCTGGCTCTACCATCCCACTGTGTAGCTCCTCTGTGTACTAGAGACAGCGGATTCAATGTTCATGTTGGCCTCCCTCTCTCTTCCCTCTCTCTTCCCTCTCTCTTCCCTCCTCTTCACCTTGTCCCTGCTCTGCTGCACAGCAACCACCCACACGGCGCATTCCACGAAACAATCACACAACGTGTGTGTTTAGCTGTTTAATGCAATGTAGGGTTGGGGTTGTGGGAAGCCAAGTGGCGGGCGTTTGTGTGTGTGTGCACGTGCACGCGTGCGTGCCTGTGGGTGGGTGGTGAGGTATTGGGGGGAGGGAGGAATTGTAAAGAGGCAACAGTGTTGGTCACAGCCAGCTGGCATGGTGGGCATTCTGGGTAGGGGCCGTGCATTGTCCACTCATGGCCTGGCTCAAACAATGTCCCACTGAGCAGTATAAATCAACCAGTCACAAGCCACACAAACACACACACGCGCACAGACAGACAGACACACATACACAACACTAGTAATAATACAGGTTTTTTAATAATTAGGTGTGACCTTTTCCTCAGTGTGTCTGTCTAGCTGCTGTAAGCCATGAAGGACACAGTAGTTTGTGTGATCTAGTCAGTCCTGATCTGACCATGGCTGTTTGACCTCAGAGCTGTTTGAGGTCAGATTGTGAATGGCTTTAGTAAAGTATAAATAAAACATTGCTTACAATACTTAGATATGCAATGAAGGTTTCATTAACTATTTACTGTAGTATGTATTCGTTATCAGAGGTAATTTATTCCCTTTAATAATCGAATAATGCCAACTATAAGCAACATAATTATATAGTTACAGTTATATGTGTACATTTATAAATGGAGGGAGCAGACCAACATGGAGGGTTCAGAAATATCTGTGGATTTGCTAGGCATTCCAAGCAGCCTACGTTATGTTCTGTGTTCTACTGAGATCAGGCTTCCCTTTAGCCACCAGGAGAGGGAATCAGAGGACATCTGTGGGTGAGATGCATGATCGTTCAGGACCCTACAAAGTCTTTGAGTGAAATTGTTTTTGCACAACAGTTCTGCAAGCATAGTTTATTAGTTAACACTAATAAATGACAACAGATTATTAATTTGTTATTTAGTAAAGTAGGTATTAAGTCTTATCTCTGCCAACACAAATAGTTCTACAACTGGACTGGGACTGAATTATTGCCAAGCAACACTAAAATGTTCCTGCATTCTAGCTTTCTACTTTCTGCAAGTCTGCACACCACAGGCCAGAAACTTGTTCGATAGACAACAAATTAGTAATTTCTGGAAATGTGTGCTCAGTTTGTTATGATCTAAGTTAGATCGTTTTTAGCTTGAACTTCAACAAAATCAATTTACAGCCAGAACTGCAATTGAACATACATATATAAATATTTGCTGCAGACAAGAGGACTAATCAGAGTGAAAGAGCTGGGAGGCAAAGAGAGCAAACCTAACTGGAGGCAAAAAAATGGGTTTTCATTATTTTATCTCAAATCAGCATCAATTGTGGCACTGCACTCCGTTAGATTATAAAGAGGACACATGCAGAATATGAACTTTGCAGAGTGCCCAATTCTTGATCTGATCATGGGAAACTAAACTCATTCTAATTTGCTCACACACACACACACAGATTCCTGGCATTATTAGAGAGCCAAATAAAACATTTTCTAAACACAAAGAAATAGTGGGGTCATGGTTATTTACATTTACATTTAGTCATTTAGCAGACGCTCTTATCCAGAGTGACTTACAGTAAGTACACGGATATTCCCCCGAGGCAAGTAGGGTGAAGTGCCTTGCCCAGGGACACAACGTCAATTTCGCTGGGAATCGGACCAGCAACCTTCTGATTATTAGCCCGATTCCCTAACCGCTCAGCCGCCTGACGCCTGAAATAAAACTGAACAAAGAGTAATACGGCGATGTACCTAGTCGGTATTCCAATGTACAACAAACAAAGGACCGAAGGTAAATGAACTAAATGAATCTATCAGAATGAGAGTTCAAACAATGCCCTTATGGCAGTGGTTCTCAACCCTGGTCCTCAGGGACCCCCCAGCCCAGCATGTTTTAGATGTTTCCCTGCTCCAGCACACCTGATTCAAATGAATGGTCGTTCTCAGGCTTCTGCTCAGCTAGATAACGACTCAGGTCATTTGAATCAGGTGGCAGAGGCACCATGGAACCAGTGTATGACTCCATTAAAGAAACGCACATCCCTTCAATCACCAGCAATCAGTGTTGGAGGAGAGGGAGACAGGTGCTTAGCAACCTTCTGATTGGTAGCCCGATTCCCTAACCGCTCAGCCATCTGACCCTGCCATGTTATCAATTATAAATCTATTCAAATCTTTCCAAAATGTCCTCACATGAGCACAATGACAAAACAAGTGAGACTAGGTTTCAGCCAAAGGATTGTAAAAAGGACAGTTCAAATCAACATCCTAAATGTTGTTTTTTACTGGGTAGTGTCTGTGTAAGATTTTGGAAGTTACTTCCTTAACTTTATTTACCAATAAATATTTTTGTGTAAAGTCCAGATGTCTTTCTATAATAAACTTTCCATCAGTCTATTTTAATAAACAATAGTTTGGCCTGGTGACAATGTATTTTTTAAGTAAAGAACGAATAGTTGTATAAATATTTGTAATTCCAGAGTTAAAACAAAGTTTCTCAATTGCAGTATAAAATAAATCAAAAGCAGAAGGGGGCGCAATACTGTTTTGAGTATTAGCTTTGAATAATGCCAAGACCCCTACCGGAATCACATCCATCACAACAGAAAACTCCCTTGGTGTCACTGGGATTTTATGGACATCAAGAAACTCAGAATAAGTGAGCAACATGTCTTCTTGATTTAATAATTGATCGATTCATGTTATGTCTGCTAAAAAACAACTCTCAAAATGTTTTGATTGAAATAATCTAAATTGGATATAAAATTCCAAAGACAATGCAAATTTAAATGAAATGTTCCTAATATAATGTGTTTTGTTTCTCCATAGAAAATTTTATAATGCAGTTTTACACATCTTTTTATAAACATTGAGTGAAGTGGCAGCATTGACTAATCTTGACAGTCCCTCTGCTTTACACAACAAAACTCAACCTTTTAGGGATAAATCCCTCAGAAGCCAGTGATTCAACTTTGGTTTAGGCTTCTGAAGGATGGGATCAAAATGTATCGTACATCTAGATTTTTATCTTTCAAAGTAAAAATCCGCAAATATGTCACTGATTCCTTGACTGGAATATTAGCAATATGTTGTAACTCAAAGTCTTTAATAGACAGCAGTTCACATTTGCTGATGTTTAAACTGCAGCCAGAAGATTTAGGAAAGATAATGGGAGATTGGACAACCTTGCTGTTTTAAATCTAATCTAGAGGATGCACCACCATTACGTTTATTACAACAGTTTGCGTTCCTATACATTGTAAGTTTAGCTTTTCAGAAAAAGTCTCCAAACCCAAATTTTTGTCATAACCTACAAATAAACAGAATCTAAGAAAATAATAGATCATAAGTACTTAAATGTGAGTAGTCCAACAAGTCTACGACTAACATTATATTATTTGTATTTTCTTTAAGAATCCAGATTGGGCTTATCTATAAGGGGGTCCATAACTGACTGCAAAAGTTAAGGCAAAGATCTTATAATCATTGTTTTGCAGAGAAATTGGTCTCCACTTATCTAAGAGTTATGGGTATTTTTTCTGAATCAATGTTATCAACGGTACTTGGGAATGATTTGCTGGACCTGATATTAGATTCCTCCAGAAACACGATGACTCTTATTGAGGGACTTGTTGCTCTTGTTGGTTAGTTGTAACTGATTTAACTTCTTGTGAATTATATTATTATTGTATTATATACACTTGAGGTTCATGTTGTTTAATTGTAACTTGTTTAACTACATGCTCTCATGGTTCTTCCCATTGGCACTTATTTGCTTTTCACAATGTATGCTTCATGTTTTGGCTACCCGCAATGTTAGCAGACACAGGTAGTGTCTGCTAAATGAATAAATGTTATCAATCCTTGAGTTAAAGTCGGTGGAATAAATAGATGTCTATACTGTCTGTATAAACCTATTTAAGCAAGGGGGCAATAAGATCAGAAAAGGTTTTTATAAAAGTGGGCCATGAAGCCATCAACCTCAGGAGATGTGTTAACCTTAATAAGAGCGATAGCGTTTAAGGCCTCCTTACTAGTAATTTAACTATCACAGAGCTATTTTTTACAGGGTGGATGGATACATGATTAGTTAAAAGTCCCAGTGCTTCAATCCTCTACTCAGCACTTATGGAATGCCTGTCAATAAATAACAGTTTATTCGTTTTAATAACAGCTTATTTGCTCTCTAGTTACTAAGTGTTAGGGGAGGGGCTATGCTCAATGCCTCCAACGCATCATCATGGAGGCATGGTTTTATCCCCGCCCTAAAAATCCTGAACACAAAAATGTTGAAAAGCTGTTTACGTTAACGTTGTAATGCATTTAAGCAATACATTTCAAAAAACAAAAACGTGTTTAGACAAAATACTCGAAATTCACTTGACAGGGACTTTAAGTACTTTCTTTGACTTTTAAGACTGATTTGAGGTGACATGATCTCAACAGTATTGCCAATTTAGTGACAACCAATAGGGACTTCTGGTGAGATTTGTTTGGCAATCTCAAATATCAGTATCCCACCAATTAAACATATTATTCTGTTATATTCTCCTCTAGTATGTACAGTAATCAAATGAGCACACCTAAGCAATCCACCTGTATATCTTCCTTTTCTGAAGCAAGCGTTGAAGCTGCCAATCATTGTACTTGAGGTCTATGAGGTCCATGTCCAATGATACTCTGAAAGTGGAATTTCACATTTAAATCACATTTAAGTCACAGTATATATATATATATATATATATATATATATATGCAATCATTGGCCACTTTAATAGGTACGCATGTTCAATTGCTTGTTAACACAAATAGCTAATAAGCCAATCACATGGCAGCAACTCAATGCAGTTAGGCATGTAGACATGGTCAAGACAACTTGCTGAAGTTCAAACCGAGCATCAGAATGGGGAAGGGGATTTAAGTGACTTTGAACGTGGCACCCCGACACACACACACAAATACAGTCACAGTCAGCAACCACGCTTCTAGATTCGTATTTTTCTTATCAGATTATTTTATCCGATTATCTCTCAGATTCTCTATTCTTGTATCATTTGTCTCACTTTATCTCTACTTAACACAATCTTTCCTTTCATTTTTACTCCCACTTGTAGCATTCAACATCGATCTTTTTGCCTTTCTCAATACCCAACATTAATTATTTCCGTCCATGCCTTCTACATGACGTGTGTTCCTCCCCAGCACCTGTTCATCTGACTGAAGGATAAATTACGTGTTCATCTGACGGCTAAAGACATCTAAAGCCTCTTATGGCTCTTATCTGCTCAGTGCTAGTTAGATACTTTAGGCCAACCAAAAATACCTCGCTCATAGTTGGCCTGGTTAGCGCTGCGGCTAGCTGTCAGAGAGCCTCCACTAAGTCTGGAGCAGACAGCCTCCCTGCTGTTGTCAGGCAGGGTACGGGGGTCACCTGCGCTAATCTGGTGACATAATGGGTGATTGGTCATGACAAACTTTTGACCTTGGTATGGGAATTGTTTTGGGATGTTATTGCCACAGGATTAGACAACTCAACAATTGGAGAAACAAAGGGATTTGTTTGTGACAAAGGAGAACATTGAAGGACATTGGTTGTAAGATTTAGACTGCATACTAGTCCATAATTGCCCAAATAATCTGATACAAGGAATTTAACAACTGCATCCCCTTCTTTGTCCTCCATAGCGTGAGTGTTCCCGTCACACTTGTCCTTCAGCACACATGTGAAAGCTTGTCTTATGGCCATGTTAAAGCAGTAATCACATAATGATCCTGATCCTATTCACTTAATCAGGACTCCCACAGCGCTCCCAGAATGCCTTGCTCTCTGATCTCCACTACCTTACATTGAAACAACACACCACTAATATGATCCTTTCTAACACATGACTATGTTCCTTTATTCTGGTGTACAATAATCATCATTATTTTCCTACGCGTACAGAGAGACAAAAATATTTTTATGACAAAAAATCTTTACAGTCAATAAAATAAAATAATTTGATTGATTACATTGTTTAAAAAAAGTATTGTATCAATTCTACACTATTTACAAAGACAGTAGCCCAGTTGTTGGTGTTTGAGTGTGTGAGAATGGTATTTACAGCAGGTCCATACCTAAAATAGACACATTTAATAGGACACAGGAACACTGAGTGGTGAAGGGGTCAGAATTCAGGGTTCTGTGGGAGGGATTTAGCTGCCAATCTCAAATGTCCTCCCCAGCTTTGTGGTTACCCTTGTTCCCTCCGGTGCCTGCCCCTTTCCCCCTCACTTTGGCTCCAGCCCTACACTCCAGAGTTCCCCCTCTCTCCAGCCCTACATCCCAGAGTTCCCCCTCTCTCCATCCCTTCACTCCAGAGTTCCCCCTCTCTCCATCCCTTCACTCCAGAGTTCCCCCTCTCTCCATCCCTTCACTCCAGAGTTCCCCCTCTCTCCAGCCCTGAGACCTCAGAATGACCGCTCCCCTCTCCTTCACACTCCTACCCAATCTCAGTAGCACAACCCAGCCTTTTTAAGATGAATGCAGTAGAAGTTGAACTTGTAGAAGAAGCTGTGTTTTGTGTGACATGTCATTTATTTTCTTTACATGTAGCCTATTATTTACCTACAAGTGAAATCACTATAAAAAACACTGCTCATTGAGCTACCAATACCAACTTGACTCCTTAACCTTTAGAACCTTGGGAGGGGGGGCTGCATAGCAACCACCATCCCCACACCTCTCTGAAAACGACACACCTGCTCACCTGACCTTGTAGTACTGACCTTACGTTTCACATTAAAAGGAAAAAATATACTTTCACATTGTGGTCAAATGCAAATAATTTGATAGTATGCATTTTTTGGTGTTAGACCATTAGCTTGTTGGTTTGTTGTGTTCCCACATTTGAGTAGACAGGAGGGAAATTAAAAATCAAATAAAAACATGAAATAAGCAATAACATTCTTTACCTATGAAACAAAGAGAGAGAATCCCACAGTGAGAATCTGCTTCAAAGCAGAGCTGTCGTCTGAGTTGGTCTACGTATGCATGAGCATGTGTGGTGACTGTGCGTGTGTTTCTGTCTTGGGTGTGAAGGGTCACATTTTTGCATAAATTCTGCTATCCTTTTTCTATATTTACGGGACCTATGATGTACTTTCCTTTACACAATACTGAAGTCCACTTGTGTGTATTTATCCAAAAGCAAGCCAAATGTGTTTATAATATTGTTTAGGATGTTTTATGTGATAAAATAGGAGCAACACCAATCTCACTCTCCCTCTCTCTCTCTCCCCTGTTCAGTGAGAGTGGTTTCAGTTTGTATGGGCGGAGCTTGTTCAGCTCACCGTGGCGATGGGAGCCTCCGCTCCCTCGTCCACCTGATTGCCTTTGCCCATGTTCTTCATATTAGCCATGATGTCAGTGAAGGTTTCCTTCACAGTCTTCTCCAGGATCCAGCCCTCACTCTCACTCTCGGGGTCTTCTGGGTTGGCCAGGGTGGAGAGGGAGGTGTTCACGTATTGCAGACCCACCATCACACCCACCTGCAGGGTAGAGGGAGAGTCGTCACCCTAGGCCTGGTGGCACACTCTACCTTGACCCAGACCCCCAGCATCCCCTCAGCCTTAACCCTCATGGCCACCTGGTGGTAAACATTTCTAGGTTTCAGTTTCAAAATGGAGGAGAAATGTATTGTGTGTAGCTGCGCAACCAGTTCTGTTCAGAACAAAGTTACATTATGTGACAAGCCTGAATTTAAAGATTACATTAAAATAAAAATGCATGGTGCAGGGTTGCCGATGTTGTCAGTGTCCTGGTGTGTTTTTTTTCTTTTAAATTCAGTCTCGTCACGTTACGTGACTGTTCTGTGCCACTGCTAGCTCGTCAGATTGAGTGACCGTAATATGTAGTCTACTGTAATCTTGCACTAGTAAAATATTATGTATTTTTATTTTACACAAATGTTGTGTAAAAGTGGTGTTTTGGTCGATATTGTGAGTACATGAACCCAAGTCTGCACGCTTGGCCATGACTACAACAGTGACCTTAGAGAACTACAACTCTGTATCAACCTGTCGGACACGCCTCCGAGCGTGGTGAACTGTGGGAAGGCAAGCGGTGCGAGCGTAAAAAAAACGCTGTAGTGAACACGTAGGGTTAGGGTTAGAGAGCTCTGGTGGTTAAACCGTATCTAATCATGGGTTGCAACTGGACAGCCCACGTAACTCTCAATTTATCATCCAGGAAAGACAAAAGTCTTGTGGGTGAGAATGTGAATCTCTGCTCACACAGCAAATGTAACTACAACTCCTGGGACCACTTACACACAAACACCACATTGAAGAACATCAAAGATTGATAAACACCAACACAAAGAATACAGATTCCAAAACATGACAGATAATGTGGACATAGTACACATAGTACACAAGTACTTAATTCATTCCAGGAAGTGGGTTAGTGTCTGGCTCCGCCCCTGGTGGATCTACAGGACAGCTATCTGTGCCACCCTGGGGACACTTACGTAACCATGGCTATTCCAGGTGTAGGATCTATTTGGTTGTTTTTGTCTTTGATAAGCTTAAGATGTCTTAGTCTAAGTCGTTAAACAAGTCTACTACCTGATTTTATGATTTCTAGATCGGACGAATCCCTTTTATGTGAGCTGAGTAAATCATTCTGAAAACCAAATGTATCAAAATAAAGGTCTGGCACACATTCTGTTAAGTACCGGACTGAGAAAGGAAGAAATGATGACAAGCACATAGCTGTTATGGTGACTGTCTGAAGTGGATGTGATGATATGCGAAAGCTGAATGTGGACACAGAAGGATAGCTGGGTAGATGCAGTCATGCTTTTTTCTAAGGGTACTTGTGAGCTAACATGTAGCAGGGGCCACAACCCACACACAGCAGCCTGGGGCCACGGAGGGATCAGGGAACAAGGCATGCATTTCACAGTTGTGGAGAGGCTGAGTCATTGTGTTTGTGTGTGTGGGGGTTCCTTTACCTCCAGCATGGTCACCAGCAACACCAGGGCTCCTATGGTGTTCATCAGGCCTCCGTAGTAGGAGAGCAGGGCATCGCGGCAGCCCCTCTTCCAGATGTTCAGGTCCTCGGTGTAGTGGTCATAGCTGTAGTGGGCTGTGTTGTTGGTGACCTGGTACTGGATGCAGGGTCTGGGGGAGCTGGGGTTACAGCAGCTGAAGGGAACCCCATCCATTAGATACTGACCATCCACATTGCTGCCAATACGACTGCAGAGGGAAGGGCAGAAGACAAAGGTCAGCATCCTATACATTAAATTTGTCATAGATCAGTAACGTATTTGCTCATATTTGACCTATTTGAGCTACAATGAATAATAAACCTTTCCCTAAATGGTTTCCTAGCCCTACAAAAGACGAAGGATGAAGGATTCACTTCATCAAAATAACAAAACACTATGAGGAAAAAGCTACCACAACTTACTATGACATCCCGTAGCTTTAATTTACTGAATGTCAAGGCCTTGTGTTAAACACATTAGACTAAGGCTGTGTCTACTACCGCGCACTTGTGCACTTCGAGCACTTACTTTCAGTGCTTAGGGCGCTTACGCTGAAAAACCAAAATAATTCAGTGCACTGAAAGTACCCGGATGATGCACTGCAAACGGTCCAAAAATGAAGTGTCCGACGATGGACACTACTCGCCCTAAACGGGCGCCATCTTGGCTACGTAGCGGAAGAGGAGGAGTCCAGTGACAGAAATACAAGCGGGTTTGTTTCGCGGGTTTAGTTTCTCGGGTGTCGCGAGCAGATTTGCGTGCGTCACTTCCCGCTAAGTGGGTAAGTAAAGTATTCCAGTTTAGACAGCGCTACTCAGCAACTGAGTGCACTGCAAATGTAAGTGCACTACATTGCAGTGCACTACATTGCAGTGTACTTCGTTAAGTGCGCGGTAGTAGACACAGCCTAAGGCTTATTTAATTAAGCAGTGCCATTGCAGATTAGCCTGGCTGTGCCCACCTACGTACTTCCGCTCAATTTTTATTTTGCTTCTGTACTACATCGAACAGAGGGAGTGGCTGGGAACGATAACGTTGATGTTGTGCGCTAGTTTGTGTTGTAGTTCCCTAATGGCGGCGGAGAAAGATGCGAGCGAAAGCCATTCGGTCCGTTGTGGCAACACTGCCAAATATCCAGAAACTAAAGCCGGAGCAAGAACAAGTGTTGCTGAGTTTTCTTGATGGCAATGATATTGTGGCCCTTCTCCCCACGGAGTTCGGGAAAAGTTTGATTTTCCAGCTACGGCAGCTAGCTCCGTTACAGTAGTGGTGAAGGAGTTGGCTAAGGCGAACGCTAGCTATTGGTTATGGCAGATCAGAGTGGCTCTGGGCAGATCCAATCGTTTTTAACTTCAACAGAGTACCCGCCTACAAGGAAGTCAACGTTTGTCAATGGAGCGAGGCCAGACTCTCTGTACAGATGAAATGTACGAGAGTCTGGTTAGGACCAGGCTATTTGCAGATGGCTTGGATGCTGATTAATCATCCTACTGTAAAATGTTTTATTGTAATAGGAAGTGCATCAAGAAGTGTTTAAGTATTTCAACATAAAAATTGGTCAGCACAAAGGTCCATTCCATCTGACCCACATGTATTTGATCTAAGATAATGTATTCAGCCTAAGTGTCTTCATTCAAGTCTCTGCCTGTTAAGCTTTTTTTAATGTAATGTAACTATAAAAAGTAACTGTGGCTAATGCAACAGCTAATGGAGATCTGACTACATTTGAAAGTGAAATAAACTGCAACATATCTGCTTGGCCTGTATGTGACCGGATTAACCCCTTTAACCCTGACAAAGGCAATTAACTCAAGAGGCAGTATGTGCCTCATTACAGGTCACACTGTCACAGGGCTGATTACAATCTCCTTACAGAGAAACAATCATTGACTGTGCGTGTCTTTGTATGTGAAAGAGCATTAAGTCATTCTAAGTCCTTCCCCACAAATTGGAGAAATGCACCGTCAAGTAGCAATGCTGAATAAGATGAAATAAAAGTTTTGCAAGGAGGGTGTCATTGAAATTTTTTAAACAATGTCTGGCACAGTACTTATTTATGGTCTCAGTAGTTGCACACTCTTATGACAAGCTCTGGGTCAGTCAATCTCTAATGTGTCTAAATGTGTCTCTCATTCTCTCAATCATACTCATTTGTTAAATTGCGTCAAGGTCCACTGGTGAATCTGTGTGTGCAAGGAACTATTTGGCAATGTCTATTCATATCATGTTGCCAGCTCCAGTGCTGATTGGACAAGACAGTAAATCCTGGAGGATGAAGAAATTCAATCCAAGAGGATTTGAGTCTGAGAACACCACCCGATACCCGTAACACACTCATTGTAGGTAAAACCACAACAATTAAAACGTATACTGACCGGATACCCCCCCCCCTTCATAAAATCCATAGAAACAGTCCATCCTGTTACAGCTATCCAACATCCTCACTAACACCTCAAATCCACCAACCCTGTACTCCTTCTGTTACCTTACACAGAAAATAGCCTCATATTGCTGACCTATTTTCCTAATTGCTCATCCATGTAATCTAAACCCTTGCCACAACTGGAAATCAGAGCTTAACTCTTATTCACAGGGTATGTGGTCAACATATCGTCATATCTATGTACAAAAGTAGCCTTAGACACCTGTGTGTTTTTCTTCATTCAAGACAACAGTCCTTAGTGTTTGCATTTAGTCATTTAGCAGACGCTCTTATCCAGAGCGACTTACTCCCCCGAGGCAAGTAGGATGAAGTGCCTTGCCCAAGGACACAACGTAATTTGCACGGTTGGGAATCTAACCGGCAACCATCTGATTAATAGCCCGATTCCCTAACCGCTCAGCCATCTGAATCCCTGCCCCTGTGGAAACACACGCTGATATAGTGCTGGGTTGGACTTGCATTCTACCATCTAGATGCACAGGTAGGTTTAGGAATGTGTAGCTCAACATAGATGGGTCACTTACTCTTTTACTTCTTTTGCCCCAAAGTTCAGGTAGCGGTTACTAACCCACTGGATTTCAAACCAGTCTTTGTAGTTGTTGTTGCCACAGCAACGGAACTCCATTTGCATCATGTCCAGGGTCCTCTTCATGTAGCAGCGGCCAGGGGTGTCTGTGTCTTTGTAGAACTTCATGCCGTTCTTCAACCCCTCTGCCAGCGTAAACTGCAAGGGAATTCTCATAAGAAAGCAGAGCAGAGCCGTCAACACCAGAAGGGCGTTGAATATCACGCACGACACCAGGAAGGGCTTCAGCATGGGCTTCCACTTGGCAAACTTGGTAGGATCCAGGGAGTCATAACAGATCTTGCCTCCAAAGGCGTTGATGCCACAGGCAAGCAGACCCACTGCAATGAGCAAGTTGGGAACAAAGTGGCTCTCGTTGTTGTCCATGAGCTCTGAGCGTTTCCGCAGCTCAATCTTAAAGAACAGGCCCATGCTGAACACCAGCACCCCGGCCATCACTGAGAACCAGTACATAAACCAGACAAACTGGGCCAGTTTGACACGCTTTTTCAAGTCAAACTTCACCTTCATGAGCGCCATTTTTTTAACCTTTGATGAGTTCTTAACAGTTATAAACAGATACTACACAGATAGCTCGCAAGCTGTAGGGAACTTATCCAGCCTTGGACCCTTAGTCTTCACTTCTGTGGCCTCAGTTCAACCTCAGGTCCTGTGAACTAGTCTCTGTGATCAGGGTCTCCTCTGGATGGTCCAGCAGGACAGGAGAGTCAGCCCAGATCTATAATCCATCCCAAAGTGAAGAAATTGAGAAGACACGAACGAAGAGAGATTGTGGTTATTCCTCAAGTCTATTCACCCATACCGCATCAATCTCCAAAATCTCTCAATGGGCCACTGAGTAATGTTCTCTCTGTTAAATGTTTTCTTGTCCAAAACTTTCCCTCCTAACGTGGCTGATCTTACAGGTAAAGCTAATCGTGATGTTCCTTTCCCTGCGAGCAGACGATTGCTGAGGATCCTCATGATTAAACTCAAAGTTGCAGTACGTCATGCTAAGCCCCTGTAAGTAGCCTGATCCCATTTGCAGAAATCCTTCTCCAGAAGATGAGCCTGGTCGTAAGCTGTTGCAGGGGACCATAATTGGTTTGAATGTTCACGTGGTTAAGGTCGCCCCAATGGAAGCATGAGGGCACAGTAATAAGGACAGTTAACCACACCTGGAAGGTGAAGGTGGAGCCAACTGCGTGAATACTATTTTCACAGGGGTCTCTGAGTTCAGCAGGCCGGATGTTATTCTACACAATGGAAAAAGGTGCTGTTCAACTAATGCCTCTCTAATTCCATCATAGTAAGTGAAGCTGCACACCACGCCAATGCCTACTGTATACCTGCCCATGACCCAGTTTGTTCTGCCTGCACTCCATGTAGCCTCTCTGACCTGTCTGTCACTACACACTAAAGAGCAGGAAGTAGAGACTTACCATCAGTTTGTCATTAAAGCTAGATGTTGCTCTAGAAGACTTTTATAGATCAGCTTCAACTTTGACACATAAGCTAAATACACCTAATACACTACGAAACAGAAAGAAATAAGAGGTATTTAAGTCAGGCCTTCAGCCATTTTTATTCATATTGTTTGATCAAAGACACAGAGCAAATGTATGTGAAGTTAAGTACATCAGTTAACAGTTTAGATATTTTTATCAGTGTCAGGTTGGGACTGAAGAACAGTATTTTATTGATCTATTGACTGATTTAAAGTCCACTTGTGATGGGTGTGTACTTCTAGACATCCCAGTCATTTCTTCTGTCAGGTTCTGGGATGACAGTCCAGTTGGGGGAGGGGGTGCTTGTGGCAAGCCAATTAAAGTCATCCACTTGGGTCCAGTTGTTTCGATTCTGGTCCAGACCAGACACAAGGAAGTCACTGTCCAGGCCGGGGTATGACCAGGAAAAGGGGGCAAAGCGGACCCTTTGGCAGTCCTCTATAATGGCTCGGCTTGTGACATGCAGATACACCTCAGTGTCAGTGGTGTTGTGGGTTCTTAGTTGCTGGCAGGGGAAGACCAGAACGCAGTTTGTACAGTGGTCAACAAATATTGAACTAGACACCGGTCCACACAAGATCTCACAGTCACGGACATGTTTAATATGCAAAGTACTTGGGGCACCAAAGAGACGAACTTTGCAATTAGTCAGGTGGGTCAGCAGAACATCTTGTTTTTGTATCTCCTCAGCTGACTTGATCAGAGTCTGAGAACTGATGTGGGAGAACCCGCACTGATCCGGATGGAAAGTTCCGAGCAATTTAACACCACCAGAATCGACAGTAGTGGCAGGTCCTGGGGAATCGGCGACTATTGCGGTTACTTTTGGGTTACTTGCACCAGCATTACGAGAACGAAAGGCAAATTTTTTCTTGGGCAAAATCACCTCTCTTTTCTCAGTCAGGGAGGTTTGCATTTTTTGAAGAGACGCTTGTGCCTGTCTCAGCTCGTACTGCGTCAGAAATGTCATGCTATCGTTTAAAAACTTTTGGAGTTGTTGTGTCTTCAGTGTCACCTGTTCCAGCGTTTGCGTTGCAAACGCACAGTCATCCTCAGAGCAGGCCGAAAGGAGTCTCTCAATTGCCAACCGCTCGCTTTTAAACGTGCTTGAGAAGAACTCGCTCCTCTCTTCGGTTACGGACACGCTCTCTTTTGCTTCCTTCCGCCTTTCTACATCCTCTAGCCTCAACTGATCACGTATTAGTAGCCTCTCTGGAATTTTAACAGTGTCGCTGGGACCTGAGTCACCATTTCCCTGACCATCGCTGTTCAAAACATCCATTTCCACTGACAAATTCTTGTAGTAGCCTACTGTAGAAATCTAGAATCAAAATATGATTGTCACCGTAGGTAGGACCGAGGAACAACAAGGAAGTGGTGATCCCACTTACGAACAAACTCCTCTCTCATTGGATAGAAGATATCTTATGAAGTGTGCTGGAATGTGATTGGTGAATGCAGAAACGCGTGCGTAGGATCTGGGTTCAGCTTGCACGGCGTTGACAATATGAAAGAGTGGGAGGGGGAACATTGGTCCGAAATAAAATAATTTTAGCTAACATAATAGCAAATTTCCACGTCCTCTTTTTTGAGAAGAAATATATATATAACTATGATTACAAAGGTATTACAATTTGCGGAAACCCAGTCTATATCCATGCATGCAATAGGGTGTGTGCCTATTTAATTGAAAGGAATACATGCATATTGAATGCAAATTATTAGAGCACGGATGTAAAACATTACTTCAGTGAAATGTTCGAATGCAATCCAAGTATTGTCAATGACACAACTCAGTTATGTACACTAACAACATTGTTTAAGTTATGTCAGTGTAAAGGGGGGCAGAATAATACAATTACATGTTTGGGGTAAACAAGTAGTGAATCTACGGATTTCTCACTGAACCATAACGTAGACAGTGTATGGCTATGAGCTGCTGTCAAATTAAGGTGTGGCATCGATTTCTGGCCCGCCCCCTACCGTTTGTTATGGTCAAGACCACAATTGCAATTTTACATTTTTATAGGAAGATAAATATATATATAATTTGAGTTAGAAAGTAGAGGGGAATTAATCTATGATAACAGATAGCTTTGTGTCGATATCATATATTTTACTGGTGAGTCCTGTATGAGTACTTATTGTGCTGTAGGTTTCTGTGATGCTGCCTTCTGTGCACTACCCCGACGACCCGTGCGGTGATGGCGAGGAAACCCCGTTGACAAGGCACTGCTTTTTCATGACGGTGAGTTTCCCTTTGAGTGTATTATAATTTTGTGATAAAATTTTCAAGGAAAAAACACACACAACCTCCTTCCTCTCTTCCTTCAGGGAGGGAAGAGAGTGAGAGTGCAGAGAAAAATCTATCTGAGACAGAAGAGAGACAGTGAGAAAAATATATGTGGGAGAGGGAGAAGGAGGAGGAGGAGAAGGAGGGGGGAGCAAATTAAAAGTTGCCAAATGGAGATATTGGGTTTCAAGAGGAGTGAGACAGTAGTAAGGGTTTGCCTCTTTTTGGTCGTCTTCGTGTTATGCTAATCGAAATAAATATTTATAGCTCAGCACTGTTTAGTCCTTTTGCCGTAACAACGAATTCTACCCGTCGTTTCTAAAATAGACTACGGCAGCGTAGCCAGCTAGCCAACCTTGACAGGCCGGTGGTTACCAGTAAAATGTTACGGAGTGGCTATCCTGAAGAGCTGCTTGTTTGAAGACTTGATGCTCGCGTAAATTCCCCTATTGAAATCGTCTGTTCAGCAAATCGAGAGAAATGTGACGTTTTGCATGCTGGCAGATGAACTAAAAAGAAGAAATGGAAGCCTCCCTCGTCTAACCCCAGCAGAGAAATTGCGCGTCAGCGACGACGACTAGCTAGAGAGGCTGGAGAGGACGAGGACAAGCTTTTGTGCTCGGATGAGATTATCATTGTCGATGCAGTCTATTTTTGGACATAAAAATCGCTAGCTGTAGCTACATTAGGTGACTCCTATGCGACGATTCTATACAGTTTAATTGACCCGCTAAACGACCGTGTTAGGCTGTGGAACTGGGGATAGCACAATGCTAAGGGGGACAGTTTTGGAGGGTGTTATTTCGATATCGAAAGTTAGCCTAGTTAGCTAGCTAATTGGGTCAAACATTTCGACAAATTCGTATGTACTAGTTTATAAATTACTGCGACCGCGTATGGCTGGGTAGTTGCATCTGCGCTTACATTAATTAATTAGGTAGAGCGAGCTGGGTTCTGGCTGTTGACGAACTGTTTCAAGCTTGTTTCAGTAATTTTGTCGCCATTTCACTTAAAGGCTAGAGCTTCTGTAGCAATTCTAGCTGTCTGTGTTAAAATTAGATTGGTTGGCAGCAATTATTTAACATATTTGCAAACCGTGGCCTCTAAATGTATTCACATTTATATGTTAAATCCAATTTCAACCAATTTAGCTCAATCCACGTGTCACATATACCTCCTGCTAGGGCTGCACGTATCGCACAAGTCTGCTAATTTATAAAAATGTTGAGCTAGCACTACGACGTAGCTAGCACTAGCTCAACAAAATGGATCCAACAAAAATGCGTAGTCTGACTGTGTCGACCGTACTAGCTAGGTAGCTATTTATCTCTAGCTAGATATACCAACACTGTCCATAGAGATACCAATTTGCTCTGGCTGAACATGTGAAATAAAACAACCACTGTATTAACTGTTTGGTTCATTATTTGAAGTTAGATGGTTAGCATAGGTATCGAAATGGTAGCCGTGTTAGCTAGAGCTATTAGACCGTCTCTATTTTCATTGTTCTTTCGTCACTTCTGGGTAAAGACAGCAGTTGGGTAGCTACATACATAAACAATCTGAAAGGAAATGCATTTTAAATTAAATCATTTTAATTCCATGTTTACTTGCAACATCCATTTTGTTTTGGAACATCTAGTGAACTGGCTGAGCCAGTACAGTTTTTCTTAAGTAAAGATGGTGGCTGGGTTAGTGCAGCAGCTGCCATTTTGAAAGCAAGATTATGTACACCATGATTTTGCTGAAAGCACATGCATGCTACACGAAATATTTGATACGAACATGTCATCTGAATATGTATTTATACTCTTCAAACTGAAAAAAAGACTCCCCTTTCCTGGGAAAAACACAATTCCAACTTCCATTCAACATTGCATTAGACATTTGAAAAACATGCTGGTCTCCTGAATAGTCCTAACACTGACAACCACACTATTTGAATGCCTGTCAACACTCCATATTGTTCAAACAATTGCATCAAATGGAGGAACGGTCATATTTTAGTACATGTCAAAAGTACAAAGACATCCTTGGTATTACTCCACTTATTCATATTCAATCAGCTGTGGCAGCTGATTTGACTGGATGAGCAGGCTGTGTGGAAGATGATCGAGAAAGTGCTCCACTGTCTAATAACAAGGAGGATCCTATGGCCAGGCTTTTAATGGCTATAGTACTGCTATTCTTAATGTACCCCCCCCTTATCTCTTGCTCTCTTTTCACACACACTCCCACCCTACAGGATATAAAGGGTGTTCAATGACTGATTCCATGCTCTCTGCCAGAAAGCTGTGAGTGAATGCTTAAGATATTTTCAACACACCACATATTGTCTAGCAGTTACCATACGACAATGCTGATGTATTCACGTTCCCCTAACAAAGGGTAGTTTGGTACCATGAAACCTTGTGTCTGCTAGTTGAGGTTATGATATACATTCACATTTCCCTCACTGTACGGCTTCTTCCTGCACCGTTCTGTCAGGTGTCATGGATGATGAGGAAGATCGTCGTCTTCTGGATATTATTGGGTAAACAACTCCAAATATGTTCTAGAACGTCAAACCATCTGCTCTGAGTGCTTCTATCAGACACGAGCATCATGTACAAGCCATTTACAAGCTAAGTTCATGTTTAGAAACTGCCCATGCTGATTTTTGCTTCCCCGTTGTCTTTGTCCCTTTTCATCTGGTTTGCCCCCTTTTGTCTTCTATCTGTTCCTCATAGAGATGTGCAGGCGTTAAATGACTATCTCCATGGCTCCAACAACAAGTCTGTAAGTGTGCTCCACTGACTGTCCCCACAGTGTCAACAGTTTGAGACCTCTGGGTTGTATTTTCATAAGACACTACACCACAATAACAAACATTTTGCTACCAGCAACACATTTGAGCACTGAACAATGACAACATTTCTGCATTTTCTGTGAGATTTGTGAGGTCTTAGCATTGATGATCGTAGAAATGTAGGGAGATGTATGTCTTCTGTGTCATGCTTGACAGCCTGGTCTCTGCAGATCGAGGAAGATGATGTGACTAATGCAGCGTATGGGCCTGCGGGGAGCTTCTTTGCTGGAAGCGCTGTGAGTTGACATATTTTGACATATACATACCTTTTCTTGGGGTCTGTCCTCTAAACCCCACCCCTTCCCATCTCTCCTGTCACAGGCTGGAGCCAACTCTGACCTCAAGCATGGGACCTCTTCCCTGGGGGAGTTTGCTGAAGACTCGACGGGGACAGGCCTTCAGCTCTCCAGTAGCCTGTCGTTCATCGAGGATGAGCTGGGGGAGGCGGCATCCCCTGGAGGGGTGGAGCTGGGTGGAGAGGACCAGCCCTTTGACATACTCCAGAAGTCCCTTCTTGAGGCAGACATTACTGAGCAGACTATGGCCCAGGAGGCCTTGCTGGACTCACAGCCGCCCTCGGTCCAGGCCACATCCCCCTTTCCCCTCCCAGCTGGTCTCTGGGGGGTATGGAGGGGGGACGGGGGTTGTTACCACAGCGACGGCAACGTTCTCTGGGGGTCAGTTCCTCCAGGGGATATCCCAGCTGCCTAATGGCTCGGCCGGGCATATCCAGGTGCTGGGTCCGTTTGGGGGTGGCGGTGGGGTTATGACGTTGAGCAGCCTGGACAGGTCTCCTCAGATCCTGCTGAGGCCCGGCGCCCCGGCCACCACGGCGCAGGTGTTCACCCCACCCCCAGCTCAGCTGGGCCAGGTGGGCTTGCCCTTCAAGAACATTCCTCTCCAGAACATAATCATCCAGAGAGGTCCAGGAGGGACACAGACACTGGTCAGACCCATCCAGCCTAAACCCCCCCCAGTCTGGGTCTCAGACTTTGTACAGCCTGGGCATCCAGCCTACCACCACCACTGCTAATGTGGCTAACACAGCGAGCCCAGTAGGGGGACAATACACAGCCAACGGCTCTATCCTGGTTCACTCTCCTCTGGGGCAGGGACAGGCACAGGGGCAGTACTCTGTGGCTCTTACACCAGCCACCACGGTCCACAATGGCCCCACAGACCCCAACAACACCCTTCTCACCAATCAGAATGCAGTGCAGCTTGTTGCCGGGCAGAACTTCACAGCCACGGCTGGAGGTCAACTCATTGTTAACCAAGGCGTGGCAGCAGGTGTGCCGGTTGGGGGTTGGTCAACATTCCCTGGTAGCAGTTCTGTCCCTGGCCAGGCAGCATGTAACCAGCGTCTGACGCTGGTGGGCCCAGGAGGAGTGGGCAGGGGGCAGGTTTCTGGGAGCCCAGTGCAGCGCCTGGTGGTGACCCACAACAGCTCCACCCTATCCCCTGGCCTGGCTCCTCAGGAGCAGCAAGACTACACCCAGGTACAGCTGCTACCTCCAGATACCTGCATCTGCTTCTCCTCTCTGTGGCCTTCCCACTACTTTCCTCCTGCCTTTACTACTTAAGGAATATGTGTTTGTCTCTTTATAATATAAGTATGTTCTCCAACTGCTATGGTTTGATTGTCTGCTGTGAGTGAAATGTCCTTGTCTTCCTCAGGATTCTTCATCACCTGGCATTTCCCAGGATGGTTCACAGGCACAGCTTGTCAACCTCCTTGGCACCAAAGGTCAGGACTCCCTGCTGATTGCACAGGTACCAGAGATGTTGCTGTGTGTTTGTGATGGGGTGGGGGTGATAGAGGAGATAGTGATTGTATGACAGTGAGACGTGTGCTGGTCAGTGTGATGACGAGGCTGTGATCTCCCACAGGGCTGCACCCACAAGCGTCCAGCACCCCACCAGCTCACCAGAGGAGGCATGTGAGTGCTCACACTGGCTGTATGGCAGAACATCTGTGTTTGGAGGAAGCCTTTGGAGGATTGCCTTTATGTCAAAATAATTTGACCACGTCCTCTTACTGTGTTACAGCTGCATAGGCCTCCAGTGTCCTGCAGTTTTTTGATTGTGTACGTTTTCTCTCCTTCAGGATTTTGCAGCAGCTGAGAAAGGATCATTCTGGAGTGTTGTCAACAGACTACAGGCGTTTCACTTCGTTGGAAGATACGTTTCACAGACTCATGCCCTATCATGTGTTCCAGGGCGCTGCACCAAATCATGAGTTCTATCTTGGTAAACTCCACCTTGTGTTTGAAATAATAGAAATGGGCAAGGCTCTGAAAAGAGAGGTGTCCGTTTGTCTGTGTGTGAACTCGCTGTCCTTTTGTTCACAGTGGATGAGGAGTTTGAGTCTGTGGCTACACAAGTACTGAAGAGAACCCAGGCCATGGTTAACAAATACAGACGTCTACTCATGGTGGAGGCTGAGGTAATAACACACTCTCACACACACACACACACACACACACACATACACGTTCTGCTACTAACTGCAGGTCCTTCCTGTCCTGTCCAGCGCTCTAGTCCTTCTTCAGAGATGGTGATGATCGACAGGACCTTCAACCAGGAGGAACGTAGTAACCTGACCCAAGACAAGAGGATGGTACTAGTTGACCCAGGTACAGACTGCTGCAGTGTTGGCTAAGATGTTAAGAGGGACAAGCCACAAAGTGAAAGGTGTTTGTGTCAGAACAGCTGTTGATAGTGTGCTCTCTGTGCAGATGGATTCCTGGAGGAGTTCTGCTGTGGAGTGAAACCGTCCCCTGCCCTGCCAGACCCCTACCTCCCTCCCCCCTCCACCAGCTGCAGACAGACAGGCACTGGCCCCCAGGGGCCAGGGAGGACAGACCCCCAGGCCGGGTATGGGGACCCGGGGGGGGGTGGAGGAGGGAAGGAAAAGGGGGGTCTGTCTCAGCACATTGACACATCTGCCAAAAGCATCCTGGACCTTAAAAGGACACAGCAAACCTACAGCTCTAACAACAGCCTCGTAGCTGCCAGTAACCATCAGCACGCCAGCCTCTCTCCACCTACAGCCCTGGCAGCAGGACCCACTCACTACCAGGTGTCTCAGCTGTCCTCCCCATCCCTCCAGCCCCACCTCCCCCCGGAGCTGTCCTCGCCCCCAGCCACAGACACAGACTCGGTCCTGGAGGCAGCGGTCAACAGCATTCTGGAATGTTAGACCTGCCACCTGCTGCTTCGACTGCTCCCAGCCTCCACCCAGCCTCCACCCACTCACCACATACTCTCCTGGGTGGGACTCTTATTTAGTCACTTTTTGTGTTTCAACATTCCCTCCCTCCCTCCCTCTGTCTGGGTGTGTTAGGGTTGGAGGTTGGCTCTGTGGTCCTATCCACACCCCTGCACCCCTCGCTGCGCATCGCCGTGCTCACTAACTGTGCAGAGGAACGAGGATGAGGAGAATTTGAATGATCCTGTGCCTGAGAAATTCTGTGTTGTCTTTGACACGTTTACAAGAAGCATTGTCTTCTGCAACTGACACGGGAGTCAGAGATGAGTTGGGAAGGGAAGTTTGGATTGTTCCTCAGAGGAATATGGAAATGATACAGTACAACACATTCTGCACAGATGATCTGGTTCAGCCATGCCATTTAGATGACTCCCCATTCACACAAGGATTGGATCATTTCCGTAAAACAAGTGTGGAATGACATCACTATCTCATCTCTCTGCCTGTCAGCTGACTAGAACAGTCTATGATGACAATAGGTTTTTTCTCCCATAACTGAATTAAGTTAACCACACACACATACACACAATGTGTCTAAAAGCATTTTTTGCCAGTTTTCTGTCATTTGAACTATTTTGGCATTTTTCTTTTGTACCTTAAAGGTATGTGAACCCCCTACACACCTGTACACACACGGTGTGCTTGTGTTTGGGGGGGGTAAACCCTCAGATTGAGGGAGATATGTTACAACATGTTTATCTTTTTTTGTGTTGATGGAATCGTTTTCCTTGTAATTTTTAAATGTCACTTGTGATATAAGTGATGACCTAGCTTTGTGATCACAGTAAGTTGATGTGTGAATGATTCATGTGATTGACCCTGGCTGCTTATGTCCAGCCTTTGCATATTGCTCTATGCTAGTACGTGTTCTGATGTCTGCGTCTCTTCACGTGTGTGATGGTGCGTGTTTGGTCATGTCAGTCCATTACCTCATCATCCTTCACTCATGTTGTCCTTCCCTGTGAGGGCCCAGCGTGTCCACAGAGCTCTGTAGTCCCACTGGGGAAGGCACTGGGGGTCTTGCCGAGGTAGTCATGCCAGCTGGGGGAGGTCATCCTCCAGGCCTTGTTATGTGACCGGTACCTCCAGCTCTCTGCATCTGAACCCCACTTGTCTGCAGATCCACCCTGAGAGAAACCCCCGTGTACACCCCCGTGTACAGTGTGGAAGAGGGGTTCAGCCTGCTCTTGCTGAGGTGCCAGGCTGCATATAATAGTACATATTATAGAGCCTAGTGTTGAAATTGAGGCTATGCCCTGCTCATCACAGAAGTTGATGTCAACCCTCTCTTGAACCCAGACATTGAATAGACCCGAGTTTGGTACAGGGCTGTACAGCAATGCTGCAGCAGCATAGGTCTCACCTAGTGGGATTGCTACCATTAGTTGTGTAACTATGTATGGCCTGTGTCCATATAGTAACTGTATGGCCTGTGTCCATATATTTTACTAAAGACTGACAATGTACTGTGCATATGCCCATTTCTCCATGGAGAGAACTATTATTTTGTATCTATTTGCACCCATTTTCACTGTCATTCTTTTTGTATGTCTCACTCTCAACTTTATTTCTATAGTTTTTTGTTTTTTTTAAATAAAAAAAATCTAAAAGTCAAACAAAATATTTATAGTTTTTGTAAGGAGAAAAAAAGAATGTAAAACAGGAAGCAAAGTACATTTTTATTCTGTTGGCAATTAAAATTTCCAAACAATATTGTTACAAATGACTGTCAGTTCTAGTTTATGTGTGTTCACTTCAGAGTTAAGTCCATAATAAACTCTTTATGAATACAATCACAGAAGTCATCTACTGCAGTCATACATTCCACAGTCTGAATAGATTACATGCCCCCTATCTGTCCCTTATCTCATACTTGGACTACGGTTTTAACATTCGCACTACAAACATGTTCTGTACATTAGACGTTGAGGTAGTCTATGGACAGCAGAACCACAGTAACATAACCTAGGAACTGAAGCACCACAGCCCACTGTGTCTTTAATGAATGAAAATGCTCCAATACTGACCCCTACTGGACTCTAGGTAGTATGTTGGAACTGTGGAACTGTCCAGTTGCCATAAAAAAGTTACCTAATCATCTGGATTTCTCTAAAGTGGTCATTACGTTGAATCTGATCTTTAATTAACAACAATAAAACAGTCTACTTCAACCATTTGGGATCAAGAGACGGATAACTTCGAGCCAGATCAATGAGGAGAGATGGGAGGTGTTGGAGGAGCTATCCTGCCCAATTACCTCAACAATTACCTGATGTGAACCATGCCTCAAAATAAAGAGGTGAAAACTTTTCATTTCTGGTGTATCATCAGTTGAAGAAGACTGTTTGTCAATTGCTGTTACTTAGTCAAAAAAGTCTGATCAAATGTAACCACCAATTAATGCAGAAATCCAAGTAATTTCTCTTTATAAACATGAATTAATTTATTTGTGAATGATTTGGTGAACCAATGTGTGGGTTCTGGACCTATGGATTCTCTTCTGAAATGACATCCTTCTAAGAAGAAAACCAGAAGGCAGTGCAGACATCCTTCAGACACTAGTACTGTACGTGTAATGGTGTGTATCCTGTCAGTGTTATCTTCTTCTGAGACCAGCCTGTCTGACCGGGGTGAGGGGTGCTTCTGATATCCACACGGTCTCCTCCCCCTCAGTGGTATCTCCTCCAGCGGTCTCGCTCTGCAATATAGGGTGGATCCCATCATTCAAGAAGAGCAACATGATCCATGTATTTGTATGGTATGGCAGCACCTCCCTGTTAGTTCATATACTTACTGATGTGTGGGTAATTCCAGGTGTAGCTGAGAACACAATACCCTGCTAACAGCATAGCCACTCCTCCAACACCTCCTTTCTTGACGTCGATGTATCTCCTGTAATACCACTGCCAGCCTATCAACACACACACACACACACACCTAATGGTTAAGCTCATAAATACAGTGACGACAGAGGTGTGTGTTCCATGTGTCCGAAATGATAGCATGACCCCTGACCTCTGTGAAGCATGTGGGCTGCCTCTCGGGGGTGGTTGGGGAGTTGGTCTGCCAGCCAGCCAGGCAGCTGTCTCAGTGTCACTTCCCCTAGACCTCGCTGTGTCAAAGCACCTGCTGCCCACACACACACACAATGAAAACACTCCTCTTTAAACATTCACAATTAGAATTTGACTCATTAGCAGGCTGAATGACTGACCTACAGCCTCCTGCTCTGCAAGTTGCCGTGCCTTGGTCTTGAGCTCCATCCCCTGTCTCAAACTCTGGGCTGTCTCCATGATGACAGGGGCTGGGCGGGGCGGCACCGTGGAGCTCCAGACAACAGGAAGTGTGTCTCGTGTGTGAGACGTGTTCAGGAGGCCTGGGGAACGCGTGAGGCTGGACGGCAGGCTGGTCATTATGGTTTTGTTTCCTGTCTTCGTTAGTGGTACAGGGGTGGATGCTGGGAGAACTGAAACATCCACTGGACGTAAAAAGGAAACAGCTTGACTGCTTTCACCGAGGTCTCTGACAGGTCTCCTAGAGTCTATCATGTTGAACAGATGGTCCGCACTATGGACTGCAGTGGTAGATTTAATCTGGTCTAGTATTGATGTTGGACTTTCAGTATTGAAGTTGCTTAAGATGGTGTGGTCCTGGAGAACTGGCCTGATCTGATCAACACCTGGCCAGTACAACCTCTCCACCTCCCTGCCTGAAGATCCTCTGTTCCTCCCCACCTCTGGACCTTCAGCCCAAGCACCGTCTCCACAGCTTGGACCCTGCAGCCCCCCATCCTTCAGCCCCTGCTGCCCAGGACCCTGGGAGACAGAAAGAGGTGTTGCCTCCACTGCCAGTCCAGCCTTCGGTCTTTGTGGTTTCTTCTTGGCAGCATCTTTGGGTTGGAGTCTAACTGGGCCAGGGTCAAGGTCAGGTTTGGTGCTGGTTTGGTTTTCAGTCATTTTGATTTTAGCGGATGTGACTGGACGTCCTCTGTCCCCGTGAGAGACTAGGGACGTACATGACAGGAGATCTGGAGCAAGACTGGGCTCTGGGGAGAGCAATAGACCTGTGGAAGCAGCTTCTGTTCCCCTCAGTGTTTTAGATCCTGTCTCTGAGTCTGAGTACTCCTTAGGAGCACGAAGACCCTTCTTCTTGGGTTTAGTGATGGGGGGGTTGGTTGAGAGAGGAGGCAAGGGGATAGGCTTGATGTCATCTACAAGCCTGTGTTTCTTCTTCTGGGTGGTTGGTAATGATGGTAAAGCTGCTGGGGATGAAGATTCTAGTGTTTTCTTACTCTTCTTAGTTGGTGAGGATGATGCAGATGATGGTGGCGGTGATGGTTTTTCAGTCTTCTTAGCTGATTTCTTGCCACGCTGTGCTGTTTCTAGCAATGCCAACGATGGTAGTGAAGATGTGTTTACTGGTGATGGATGGTTCTGCAGGTGGGCAGCTGGGATGGGGCTCTTGGAGGTTTGTGTTGCCTTGGCAACTGGGGCATATTTGCAGTGCGGGAGGTGGGTCTTCAGCCTCTTAAAGCTTTTCCCACAGAATGGGCATGTCTCCAACATGTCTGGAAGAGAAGATCTGGGATCATATGAAATGTAATCAGAAGACACATGATGTTATCTCTGTCGTCCAAGTGGAAAGGCACCGGGAACTAAATGGATTAACCATTTACTGATTTAGGCAGCAACTGCTTTGAAATGTCAACGTGAGAATTGTGCACATAGCAATATAGTTCAGGTGGCAATAACATTACACATGAGAGTAGTTAGAATCGGAACAAGAATCGGTTCAAATTTGACGTTGGGCAATGTTAACAGGGCAATGGATGTTACGACCTACCATTAGTAATTCGTGCTTTTTAGATTATTAGTCATTTAGACTTTTGCGTTAATACATTCCAGAACAATTCGCTCTTCACTCTTCTGCACGTTTTTAACTTCTGCACGTCGTGCACTGGGCGTGCTGGCCTGCATGCAACTGGAGAAACACGTGCCAACTACAGGTCTTGCTCTTGACCTTGCAGACAAAGTTTCTAATGTTAAACGACACGACGAGGACGACATTAACGTGAACATACCTGAGATATAAAATGCCCCAGTATTAACTACATCTTAACACAGTAGGCTTAAACGCCCCCTGTTCTTTCCGTAATCTTTTTTCTTCTTTCTCTCTTTTGAAAAGACCCACTAGGTAGCAGGATGAAACGCCTGAATGTAAATACAATATTTACTGAATTACCGGAAAAAACACTGACTGAAGGAAAAGTGGCAAGTTTAGTAAATTAGGCTTCTCCTCCCATGTTTACATTAGCTACTGTACATTTTAAAATGAGCGAAACGTGTTACTTTAAGAGCGGCTTAGATTGTGTCGTAAAGCCACTGCACAAACAAGGATTGAGGGGTTTTCAAAGTAAGAGTCCTGCTGAAAACTCCATATGGGTAACTCCATATTCTCTCAATGGGGAATAGTGCGTTACATTACATAAATCACCAAAGTTACCGATACATGAGTGTATTATTCAAACTCAGTTAGTCACACTAAAATATAATTTGTTGCCATTTGTTTACTAAAAGGCAAACTAGTTCAAACTACTATTGTGAGAGAATAAATTTCGAATATGTATTATAAACAATTAATAGATATCAGTGACAATATTAGTCATTTGGAGTGTTCGAACACAGATTACATTAGATTTTACTTTATTGTCACTGTTTACAGGACAAGTAGCTACAGAGCCAATGCAATGCAGTTAGCATCAAACCAGAAGTGCTAATAGTAAAAGCTTAGTGCAAATAGGAATAGCTTAACGGGGCAACAGTGTAGTGTAGGGAAAAAAACGGATGTACTGGAGTACAGATTAAATAAAGTGCAAGAACAGTGTAGTGCAATGAATGTAAGTGTTAGGTTGTGTAAGAGTCTGAAGGTGTTATCCTGGGGGTTGGGAAGGGGTGGGGGCAGCGTTAGAGTCCAAGGTTCAGCAAGTGGACAGCTGAGGTGAAGAAGCTGTTCCTGAGGGTGAGATGGCTGTCTCCCTCCACAGGCATCGTGTCGCTGGATGTCCCCGCTGGAGCGTAGCTGGGTACTGTGACGGGTACGAGGAAGTGTCGGCGTCTGCCACCCTCTCCAGGGCCTTCCAGTCAGACACTGAGCCATCCACACTGAGATGCTGTGTGTCAGAATGCTCTCTGTTACAGCGGTCCCAGGAGAGGTTCTCAGACATGTGGACCCCCAGGAACTTGAAGGTAGGCACACACTCCACCTCGACCCCATCCATGTGGTTGAGGGGTTCTTCCTCGTCCGCCGATAGTCCAAGGGGATCTCCTTGATCTTCTGGGAGGTGAGGGCAAGGTGGGTGTCAGAGCACCGCATCGCCAGGTGCTTCTCCTTCCTGGAGGCCATCTCATGGTTGTCTACCATCAGGCCACTGGCTGTTGTCACTCCACTTGATCATGGTGTTCCAGTCATGAATAGGTGTGCAGTTCTCAGCCATACGGTTATTTATGAGTCTAATGAAACGGTCAGTCAACAATTATAAAAATCTAGTTTAATTGTTCAAAAAAAAACAGGATTCAACATGGCCCAGATTTAAGAAATGGGGGTATTATGATAATGGCATATTTATTATATTGGTGGCACAGACGTATGTACAGTTATATCAACTTATGTCTAGGTGGGGGACTTTAAACTCCTTTTAAAGTAGGTCCTAAAATCATAAATGAATCACAGCACACTGATCCACACAGAGTCCTAATTAACGGCTGTGGGAGAATACATAACGCTACTGTGCATGCTACACGTTACATGCTAAGAGACAGCAGGATGGAACTACAGGTGTCACACACTCCATTAGAAAATGTAATTTATTGGAACAGTTAGGAATTAGACTCATCTCATCTGTGAGAGGAATTAATAGATTTTAGGAGAAGAAAACACAAAGGCATACAGAAAAAACGCAAATCATAAGTAAGGCAAAGTTGGAAACATTCAGTAAAGTACAACACATATCTGCAATTCATTTATAACAACCATATGACAATAAACCTAGGGGTATTGTACAGACAGATATGTAGAAGGCAGCCAGGTAATAAGTACCAGCAGCTCAGGTCTCATGTCTGATCAGACATGAGGAGAAGGGAAGGCAATAGATGTATTCAATGGGGTCTTTGACTGTTGATCCAAGTAAAGAAGAAACTGTCATTTGGCAATCACACTAATCACACACATGCCCACATCCACTCCACCTTAGCATGCATGGTGTGATTGAGGATCATCTAGGATTCATCAAGCAACCAAGCTGATTAACCCCTTTGGACTACAGTGAGACAGACAGCTGATGAAGCTAGTGTGAGACAGGTCAGAGAGGGAAGGTGGAAAGAGCAGAAAGAGAAACATAACTAAACATAAGGCCTGCATGTGACTATACAAACTGGCTACAGTATTACATTCAGGAAACGGAACAAAAAAATGTCATATTCCAAATCTACAGAACGAACTAGAGTGGATCTCTGTACATCTATTAACAAAAGCATCCAGGAGTACAGCCCTGTGTGAGCTCCAGAGAACACAAGCCATGAGGATACAGTATTTACTACCAGGCACCTACACTACGCCCTGGCACCTACACTCAACAGTTACTGGATAGACATGGCAGAGAACAACTCTGAGGCACTTATATTAGAAAGTTTTAGTACAATAATAATAATAATGACATAATTGACAGTGGTCTCAATTCAACCCTGAGAAAATATTATATCTGTTGGCCAACAGCCATAATAGCCCTGCGTATTGGTGTATGTGTGTATGCTCCAGACCATGAAGAAATTGAATTTTTGAATAGAATATTCTTGTTACACAGGTTTCATAAAGCATGCAGATCAATTTGATTGGGAAACAAGACTTTGGATTAACCAAACGCACACACACACACACACAAAGACACAGACAAACCCACAATAACATAAAGACACACACACACACCTTCCAAGGCCACATTTCAGCAGTGAATAAGTCTCTTGAGACCTATAGAAAGGGGCTGTGGGAATCTCCTCTACTCCACAGCAGAGCTGTTCTCAGGTAATAGGAGTGTAGGTGCTTTCAGAGAGGAAGACAGAGAGCAGGCAGGGCTCACACTGATCTGACATCAGTGCCCATCCAGCGTTTATTTGCTCCTGTCCTTGTAACCAGCATCACGATTCAGTCCCTCCTATAGGTGGCCTATACTGGCCTCAGAAAAAACTCTCAGTCCATCATTTGTCAACAGGGAGTAAAAACCAAATAAAAACATTGAGACCACAGAAGGGGAATCTTGCAGATCCTCCTGGTCGCTCCATGACCCTCTCTCAGGTCTGCTTCAGGTCTCTCAGGTCACTGGAGCATGAGCTGTTTCAGGTTGTCATGGAGAATGGTGTCCTTGACATCCCGAAATACCAGGCGTATGTTTTCCGTGTTTATGGCGGTGGTGAAGTGGTGGTAGAGGGGCTTCTGTGTCGTGTCACGCCGTTTCCCCCGGAAACAGTCCACCAGGAACTTCTGCACTTCCGGCAGGCTGCTTTCAGGCCCGGTATACTCTGGGAAGTAATCCCTGAGAGGAACGCTCTGCACCTTCTCCTCCAGCAGGTCTGTCTTGTTGAGGAAGAGGATGATGGACACGTTGCTGAACACGCGGTTGTTGACGATGGTCTCGAAGATGTTGAGAGACTCTTGCAGGCGGTTGGTTTCCCTGTCCTCCATCAGCACCTAAACAGAATAAAGTCACATCCTCATGAGGAAACTGACTCACTGAATCCGAAAGAGAACCAAAACACGACGATGACATGCACAAAAGGTAAGATCCACATCAGCTACATAAATGATCATGAAGTTCTAGATGACTGTCTGAATCGTCACCTTTTCATGTGGAAGGACGTGTGATGTGAGGGTGCAAGAAGGTGTGTTTACCTGGTCGTACTCAGAGGAAGATACGAGGAAGAGGATGGACGTGACGCAGTCGAAGCACTCGAACCAGCGTCTCCTCTCTGAGCGCTGGCCCCCCACGTCCACCATCTTGAAGGGCACGTTCTTGATCTCAAAGTCGTACTCGTGGATGCCCTTGGTGGGCTTCCGGGCCAGCAGAACATCCTGCTGGCTGGGAATGTAGTTCTGGTGGGGGAGGGAGGGAATGTTAAGGGTTTGTAAGAACATTTCTAGAGTATGCCCCAAAAGAAAACATATGGACACACACAATCACACACTCCATTATCACTCATTATCTTTGCTAAAAAAAACACACAGAAAAGACTTACCGGCTCACCAAGTTTTTCTACATTGTCCAAGAAATATTTAACAGACTCCCCCTGTGACAAAGGGAGAAAACATCATTCTTTACAGCACATAAACAGGCCTAACACTGCATTACAAAATATTGTTTAGAACCTAAAAATATTCTGTTTGGATTGTAGACAATGGGGAACCATCTTCTAAATGATGCGTCAGATTCTTCAACACCTTAAAAAAGGCAAAAAGCTGTTAAGCACATATTTAAATGGCAAATAAACCTAATCTGCTTATTTCAAAAAGGGAAGTTAACCTTTTAGGCAACCCTTCTTATCTCTGTGATTACGCATAACAGGAGCTGGTGTGTTTGGTGTTTCCTTAACATAGAACCGTATTAGAAGATGTATTCCCATGCGGTTCTGTTGGTGTTTCTGACAGAGGACTGCATGCCCAGACACGAGACTCAACACTGCCAAGACTGGGTTACATTCCACCCTATGCCTGTTTATGTATCAGGCTGCACTCTCACACTGCTAGTTTAACACCTCGTACACAACTAGCTAACAATCAAACAGACTCAAAAACTGAAAACAGAACACAGAAAACGATGTTCTGTTGGAGTGGGGCAGCTTCAGGCTGTCTAACTCAATATCACCGTGGGAGGTTCACAGAAAAATGCAGATTATTCATTCTGGTATCACAGCTGTTATAGTGCAAGTCTGACTATTTCCTGTCTGCTCATGATCCTACCACTTTGTTCCCTTCTCTGGCCGTACTTTTGAGGATTCTGGTACTCACCATACCTGAAAAACCAGTGTGAGTCTGTGGAAGTGGCTAGGGTTGCACAGGGGAGGGGCTAGGAGGCAGCTGGGCCTTAACCTGGCTGTTCTGGACCCTCCCCCCGCCCGCTCCTACTCAGGGGTTACAGCTAGGAGCACACTTAGCTGGATTTCACCAACAGCTATTGCCTGACAAAGCAAAACTGAAACTTAGGCTGGTTTCATAACTTCTCCAATCGCTTTATGAGCCTGACCACAGCAAATATATATTAGACTTCCTGAAGACTGATCTAGTCTGTGACATGATCAGATATTGTCCTCTGGATTCTTCACAGACATAAAGGTTATAGTGCTTGCTTGTTATGGGTTGTGATATCACTCACACACATTTCAGAAGGACTGTATTTTACATACCACTAAAACCAAAACCATAAATATTTGCTCTAGTTGTAGAGGAAGGAGTCACTATGTAGTTAGTCTATGAGATGTGTCACTGTGTGGCTATATTCATACATCACCTGATGTGTATTTGCCTCTGAATCTGAATGTATCTGTATGATGTTTGTGTGTTGTGTTGGTGAAGTTCTGTTTGTAAGCAGAAAGCAGTTTAACTCCAGATCAACATTCCAACTCAGATCACACTCCTCCATTCCCAACTAGCAGCAAGCTGTGTGCGAGCGTGTTTATGGTGTTTAAGTGTCTTGATGTCGATTAGTAACCTGTTTGTTCAATTGAGTGAATAATTGTAAACATTAGTAACTGAGTGTTCTAGTATGGTGTATTATTGCAATTCACATATATTCTTTCCCCATAATCCCTGTAGCGAAGCTGTCGGAAGCCGAAACACAAGGAGGTGTGAGACTGAGGTATAAACAGGAAACAGGCTGAATCACGTGCCTGAGCACACAACACACACACACACACACACACACTGAGACACAGACAGTCCGTGAGTGAGAGGGAGAGAAAGAAAGCGAAAGACAAGCAAGTGAGAGGCCAGGAATTACCAAAAGTCAGTGAGAACTCAGTTGAACTGTCCCTTCATTAACAGTGTGCTGATGTCCTCGAAAAAGCAAATATTCCTGCATTCTTCTAAGAGTACATGTTTCTAAAAAGGACAGAAAAAGAAAGAATAAGATAGTGTGTGTACTGACCAGCTGGAACTCCCTGCGGCGGTCATAAGCGTTCTGTATCCCTATGTCAGCCCACAGAGCCTGGATGGAGGGCAGGTACTGCAGGAACACACTCTTCCCCACCTGGCCCTGGGCCATCATCGCTGACCTGGTGTCGAACGCCATCAAACTGGCCCCATGAGTGTGATTGTCAGGGCATCCCCAGGGAATGTGTAGCTTCTCCCTCGCATCCACCAACACACGCACTCCTGGAGGAGTCACAGGTGTTAAGACTTGAACTACACACACACACACATAATCATCTCTTAACAATCCACTGCAACCCTCCTAGACTAGGAAAGTATAAAATGGGATGGACACAATGTCTTAACTCTAAAACTGAAGAATTATAAATATGGCGATTGAAACCCAGACCTGGAAAGGGTTGCCTAACAGTTCACCCAAACTGGGTGTTAGTGTACCATTACTGTATTTACCAATTTTGTCAAGAAAAAGAGTCTGTTTGATGGTTCTGCCAGAGAGGAACTTATTGGTTGTACTTTCAAGACAGTCAACCCATCAATGTGTAGTCTAAGCTCTTTATGAAACGTAACTTTCAGATCATCACTCAAACGGGGCCTGTTAGAAAAATGTTACAGATGCATTTTACATCTGAGTTTACATAAAACTTCAAACTTGAAAAAAGTCACTTCAGTAGATTAGACTAAACAATCGGTCGATTTTCCGTCATTTATTGTAGTATTATTATTGTTGTTATGTTTACCTTTGATAACATTGCTGTAAATAGTAGCTCGGAACTCCTCTCTGGCTTGTTGGTCGAAGTCCTGTCCGTGTATTATCCGCATTTGTTTTAGGAAAGTAGACTTGCCGCTTTCGCCAGCGCCCAACAATAAGATTTTTACAAGCCGCTTTACGTATGTTTTATCCCGGGAGAGACATTTGTCGATTTCTTTAGATTTTCTTAGCTGCTCCACCTCGGTACTATTGAGGAGGCAGGCAGGGAAACATACATTTAACACGGACCTGGACGGCAGGAAATCCGCCATGTTCGAACAAACTTCATCGATGCAGAGCAGGCGGCAGAGACCGTGCGCGCTCGTGTGAAGCGTGGAAACGCCGCTCTCTGTCTGTCTATCTGGGGCCAAGCCCCACTTCTTCACGGGAGCCACTCTACCAAACAAATATTCAAGATAGAAATACAAAGCTCTATAATTGTATCTTTCTTAATGCGAAATCAGATTTCAGTTAGAATAAATTTTAAAAAATCATTTTCGTACAGCCAATATATGACAGGCCTACTTGCAAACATAGCCTAACGCGTTAAAGCACATACAGAGATAGGCTATTATAAATAAATGTGTTTTTGTGTAGGCCAACTACGCTGTAGTTTATAATTACAAAAGCTACCAAATGTCGCCATCTTTCGGTCAAATTGTGTAGATGCGCAATTTATAGCCTTTATAGGCAATTTTATAAGGGAATACAATTTATGTTGGATTTTCCTTCTCTATTCTAATCGACGAGCCCTTCATGCCACCCATGTAAAACAGTTGTAGAGTTACCCCCTCTGTTGCAAATGTTAATATCCAGTCCACATTGTGGGCTGGTTTCTGAGGCAATGAAAAACATTTAAATCACAAAGGAAGTAGTTGACGGGGTTTACACAAAAACAACATCAATACAATCATACAAAAAACGGTAAAAGTCACAATGTTTTCAGCCAAGTACATCCAGAATGTTTGGTTTGGGCCCAGAATTTTCATTTTGTTGCATCACTACACTAGTAATAGCCTAACTATAGAGGGTACAATTTCTGGGGAAATTGTAGGGTGTGCTTGCTTGCGTCGGTTGCAGATGGGTCCGTTAGTATGAAACAAGCTGAACCCCCTTTGAAACAAGCTGTTCTAACAACGTTGTCACCAGCAGTATTGTAGCCAGGGGGGAACATATGTGGCCAGGTGTCAGGTAGGACGGGGTATATGGTGTGCCCTGCACAGCTGATAATTAGGCCGCTTGAGGGGAGGCACAGGTAGTTACGAGCGCTATTCACCTTATTCCGGAAGTCGTGACGGGCACGGCCATCCGCGTATTCTCATTTCCTGTTTGTATACTTTCTATAAGTACTATAAGAGAACAACTTAAACAAGCTTTGGTACACATTTAAGGCTAATAACGATGCCCAGCGTCAACTGTGCAGTTAGTGGCTGCCATAACAACTGGAGAAAACGAAATCAGACCCTGTCTTTTGATTGTTTTGACCATGGAAAGAAGTGGTCCGAGTGCATCTAAATGTAATGTAAAGCTTTTGAAACAACGCAGCAATGAAATTAGTTAATAGATGCGTCTTTCTAATTGCCATTAGATACGAGGGAAGATTACTAGTGCATTACTAGTGCACTCATGTAGGTTTTAACACGTTGAATAAAGCTTCTACCAAAGACCCTCGATGAAAAAGTTGTTACTATTTATTATTACAGCAC
>CAEFZP010000376.1:0-20495 GCA_903064625.1 Mallotus villosus
ACTTTAAATGGTTCCCCAGTCCCTCATTAGGACAGTAGGCAGCCATTTCTTTTCTCAGTGGAGGCCCTCTTAAGTCATGTGAATGGGGGGCCCTCCTCTGTATTCATTGTGCTTATTGTCTTTGTAAGCCTGTTATTAGCAGGGGGAATCTAGTCATGGCACAACACCGATGACAACGCGGTCACACACCGTACAGTCGGCCTACTGAAGGGGCGCTTCTGCTCACCAGGGCACCTTCCTGGAGAGGTCACATTCAGTGAGGCGGGAATATGGATGTACATGTTGAGGCCCACTTTGTTTTTCTAGTTTTTTGTTTTGTTAGGTTTTTTCCATTTTTTTTTATTTGTGCAATTTCATAAATATTAAGTGTACATACTTATTAATATACAGCAATATGAAGTTGTGTAATGTAAGTATACCCATGAAAACACTTGTGTTTCTATGAATATTTGGACTTTTCATATTGTTTTAAACAATCTGGAGGTGATATAGTTAAACCAACTTCCTCAAGCAAGCACACCTCATCATTTCCCCAGAAGTTGTCCCCTCAGTACTTTACGATATCCTTGTTATTGACTGATTACATTTGTAGTGGAGAAAGTAGTTACAATGGAAAGCACAAATTGCTGTCTTTTATTATATTTAATTATTTTGAAAGACAAACTGTAATATACAGTATTACTTATATTCTGTGGAACCCTTAATCAGACATAGAGTTAACAGCAAAGTTTGATTATCTTTAACAAGTTTCCTAGTTGAAAGTTATGACAGTGTGTATAATAAAATACAATTTATACTCAATGTATATGTCCATAGTATCCTGTATTACTTGAACATCTTTCTTACTATTGCAGAAAAAAAAACGTAATATTTCAGCTTTATACAAACTAAGCACACATTTAGCTGAATTGTTCAGTAAAAACTTTTGAAAAATCATTCAAATAACCTGTGACAAACTGTAAAATGATTGTTGTGATTAATATAGTAGTTTAAGGATTTCAAACATATTAATGCAATTTAACCAATTGCCAGACAATGCTTATGACATTTAGAGACTAGTTAACAACTAGCCATGAGAGAGTTGGTTTAATCCGTGTCTCAACACAAGTGAAGATTGCATTAGTCTTGTACTTTAACACGACACTCCGCAAACATTTATTTAAGAATCTAATTAAAGGTTCCAGTGATTTCCAGAATTTGATTTAGTGTTTTGTGTATTCCTAATCTGAGGGCGACGAGCTCTTTTCTACACAGACACCCGCGAGAATGTTCCAAATGCGTCACTGCACAACCTTAAAGCCCTCTGCTCGAGTATAGCAGTGTAGTGACCCCTTCTAAACAACCTATATCATTGGAAAACCAAGGTTATAAAGGAGTCCATTGGAATCTGCGCTCAAAGGATTATTATGGGGTGGAAGCCGGGATGAAAAGTGCCCAAAAAAAAAGAGGAAAAAAAGAAGATAAAGGAAAAGCATGGAGATGTCAGACCTATACAAGGACAACTAACTGCAGAGACCAATGTGAGTTGACTTAATCTGATTAGACTAACCTCATCAACAGTCCACTTAAAAGAAGAGAAGAAAGCTCTGAATTGGGCCGAGAGGAGAGAGAATGGGGATCCCTCTCTCTGTGCAGAAAGGCAAAGAGACTGGGTGAATACTTCACATTGTACTGGACATGCTGGTCTACAGATGGCAAAATGACAACAAGCTGCTTGAAAAGCGAAGCAAACATAATTGATCCGAGGCTTTTTTTTCCGCAGGTATTAGAACAAAACAAGAGAGTAATAAGATTAAGAAAGAATAAGGGTAAATTGTGTGAAAAATATCATGCTCTGTCACGTTTGTTGTACTAACTTCCTGCTTTGAAGTCTTTGATTGATCGAACCCTTAGTCCAGTCATGAGAAATACGTCTGCTTTTTTCATGGATTTATTCTTTTTTTTTCTTTACTAATATAAAACTTCTCACAGTGCTAAAGACATCAAACAAAATAGCTTCAACAAGGAAACAAGTTGTATTAATACCAATACAAAGAGGAGTAACCAAATGCTAAATACATCACTAAGTCACTCATAGTTTTAAGAAATCCCTAGCAACAACACACACACGCGATATCATATCCACCCAGAGCGAGGGGATTATCTCGTTAGATCTCATGCCAAGAAAAACTCGCAAAAGCTCTCTTTGTGAAAGCCCATGCGCTCAGAAGCATTATTATTTAACATGTCAATAAGTGCTCAGTTATTTAATATTAACCATCATATTTGCTCATTGGCATTAGATTCCTCTCTGGGTTCCAGCCCAGCGTGTTTGTGCTTTGGGTTTGGGGTTAGCGGCATAATCCTGCTATTCAATTCAAGGGTGGATGCAGCAACCACAGGAGTCCCTCAGTCAAAGGCTGAAGTTGGGTAGCAGAATGGATCAACATGGTTTAATTACTGGTCTCCAGTCCAATGTTGCAGAAGGAAGAACGTCGGACGACTACAATCTGTGATAGAGGAACTGAAAGAAGCAAATCATTCTTGTTGAAGAAGGATAGTGCTGACTGGAGAAGATAGATGGTTGGATGTGGTCTAAGAGAGAATATTTAGAAATTGCATTAGTTTAGGACGTAAAACCCAAAATATGATTAAATATGTGTCCTTGCTATGACCCATATAGAGCTGTGTTCAAAGATCAGGCCAATCTTGAAGCAATATGTTCCGATAATAATTTCAATGAACAGAAGTTGACCTGATCTCAAAATGGTACACGTTTTAGCTGAGTTTTAATACAGCACCATTGATTACAGGTTCTAAATAATTGACGAAGATTTATTCTAACTGTTCATTGTTGAATGGGAGCCCCCAAATTGCATAGTGCACCTCTATACCCTAACTGCAATGTCCTGGGCCTGCTGTTGTATACTATCCAGTGTTTGACTGATTGATTTGCAAACTGCTGAATATGAGCAACTGTCTCACGACCAGACAGTGTTTCTAAACAAGAAACAGTTTTGAAACAGTTTTGAAAGTTTCCTTAATAAAATTCCTTCACATCCCACTGGAAGTTCACAAAGTCAGTTCATTTCAGATGTGTTCTATTTACGGAATGTTTGCAGGTGGATTCCGGTTCTAGAATTGTCCCTTTTGTGTTCCGTTTTTTTTGCTTGACTCCTCCCTCCTGCCTCCTGTCTAAAGTGGACACAGTAATTGTATGAGAATGCCCCAGCCACCTTCACATGCCTCAGCACTGCTTTGTGTTGGGGATTCATCGTGGCAAACACAATTACCAGCTCTCTGATTAGGGTTAGGGTGTGTAAGGAGATTGTCTAACCAACGGCAGCTAATACAGATATAATTGACTCTTTTTTCTCCCTTCCCCTCAGCTTTCTGGAACAAGGATTTAGAGGAAAATGGAGACTCATTAAAGGAGGACAAATCAACCGGTCGCCGCTGTTGAACACGCTCCGTAACAACTGTCTACCGGACAGTGTTAAATCTGCAAAGGCAGACACTCTCCTCCCCTCTCCCTTCCTTTTCACCCCCACCCTCCAAACCCCCGTCCCCCTCCTTTCATCTTCAGGGCCCCAACCTCATGAACCTAAGTCAAAAAGCAAGTACCCTCAGCTCTAGTTTGATTGCATGTAAATCAGCCCCCTTAAAAAGAGCAGCGAATTCTAGAAGGTATTAGCATTCTAGAAGGTATTAGCATTCCGCCGGCTGGTATTGTCTGGTATTGTCGGTGTCAGAATGCGTTCCGTTCGGGCGTTATGATAATGTCGCCACTCGAAATGTTTCAGGCTGGGCTTGAGAGGGGATTCCTTTGTGCTTCCCTTTGTGCTTGGCCCGCAAAGACTCCCGTACGCTTGCAAAGGCCGTAACATCCAGGGAATTATTGTCAGGGATTTTTTCCACTTGATCTGTCTGAAAGGTTTCCTTCCCAGACATTGTGTGTCAGAGACACACGAGAGCGTGGACAAAGCGTTGGCATGTTTCATCATCTCTGAGCCGACAGTGACAGAACCGTAGCGCTGACATCAAACACAAACCACATCCACACACAACCCCAGATGCACCGACCGCCCTGACCCCCTAGCCACCTCCACTGACCCCTCCAGGCCTACAGGGGGCGCCGGCGAGACGCTGAACCCGTCGCTGGAATTAGCTCTGCGTCATTTGCGCCGATCCGAAAGCAAACGAAGCAAACGTGAGCACACAAGCCACACACAGCTGGCCCTTCAGGTCCAGGGGACGCTGGGCAAACAAGGGTCTGGCATGCTTCAGTAGAGCCCCCTCTTAGAAGACAAGAGCTCCAGGACAATGAGGAGGGGGGGGTGGAGGGGAACGGGGGTGGGGGGGGTGGGGTGGGTGGAGGGGAACGGTGGTGGGGGTGATGGAGACCGGGCAGGGAAGAGGCTTAACAAACTTTCATTACATTTGGGCCGCTCAATGGACTGGTGATCCACTCGGGTTCTTATAGGGCTCAGGCGAAGCTTGTTAGATTACTATTACATCTAAGGATCACACCGCCACCACTGCTTGGCCCCCATTGTAACTGGGATTTTAAATGTGGAAATGTGGCCTTTCTTCTTTCACCAACTGTTTTTTTTTCTGTTTCTTTTCAGGTGTCGGTACTGAAAACTGTTCCCAAAATGTTCTGCTGTCTTGAAACTATATTACAGCTCTGTGGTGTATTTGACTGAATTTAGTTTGTTTGTTTGATGAGTGGAGTTTTCTGTCTGTAGGACGACAAGAAAGATGGGATAGATGTTATCCCTGTACTGCTTTAAAGGGGTTATTGATTGCAAAAACGATTTTGCCTTGTCATAGTTGAAAAATTACCGTTTGGTGTGTAATATAGACATACAGTGAACCTCAAAGTCCATTGAAACCTCTTTCCTATCAAAATGTCACTTCTCACAACTGTTTTGAAACTGCAACTGGCAAACGCTCGCTTTTGAAACAGTGCAACTTGGGTGCTTTAATGATTTAATTCTCATGCTATTGCAGGGTCTAACATTGAAATGTAAAACATGGGGGTGCGTTTTTTTCCTTCATATTATTTGACACATCTTCTGATAAACTGCTCTATGAACAACCACTTTTGTTTATGATTATGTTAAAAAACACATATTATTTACTTGTGATATTTGGGTTTTCTTATCAACAGTGAATACATTTCACTAGTGACTAATTGTTTCTCAATAGATACGGTGTTCCAGATGATTGGATTAATACTGCGCCTCCTGGTGGCCAACACAGGAAGGCCTACGCGTGAACAATCACATACACGCTCCTTGCTTGGCAACGCTGTATAACTACCATTAAGAACATTGCCTCGCTTTTATTGATGTCAGTGCTTGGATGTTTTCATGTATCATGTATTGTATAGGCTTACTGTTGAATTTGTGCTTGCATACCATCGTTGGGAACCCTGTACCCTGTTAAACAGGGTTTCTGCAGTAGTGTGCGGTTGGCTTACTGGCGCTGATGGTTTAGTTTACAAAGTCTACTATTACGCACAATGCTGAGATTTGAAAAGTTGAATAAAAAAGGGTCATAAGCCAATGAATCGAGTTGCGACCTATCTTGCTAAACCTTCACGTGACTCGTGGCTAGACTTGTCAGGAGGTGGCGCTGTTCTCCATCAAACTATTCGGTTCGCTGCGTCCGAACTCTGTTTTAACCATAAAGCAGATTTAGAGTGTTTAGGCAAATTTGGAACGCTTTTTTGCGAACATGTTGCCCGCGAAAATGTTCTTCCAAATTCTGATACAAAGTTGCGTGTGAAACTATAAGCACGAGTGCTCTTTTATCATGTAAAACAACGTTTTTTGTTGTAAGCTACTTATAACGTTGTATAGCAGACATCATAAAGTAACTACGTAATGTGTTTATTTATGTAACATTTATATGATTCGTTTATACTAACGCGAGAAGAAGACAAACGCATTTAGTTGGCCTACGAGCGAAATGTTTTCCGTGCTTCAGTGAAAAATCAACAGTTTGGAGAGAGGAACACTCCCTCTCCGTCTCTCTCCGCTGTGTAATCAGCCAAGCCAGTTTTGGCACGTGCTCAGGGGAAGCTGAAGAGCATGGAGCAGGCGCACACAGTGCGAGTGGCACGCGGACAGATGTCGCATCGCTTTCCCCGCCCGTTCGAGGCTCCCGCCCTGGAATGATTGACACATGGGTGTTCACACAGCCAATAAGACCCTTCTCCGTTTCATTTGCATAAAGTGGCTGCCTGCCATTGGTTTGCTGCTTGCTTCTGCAAACCGCCTCGCGTGCCTTTACAGCTGTTTATTCCTTTGAAGGCGCAACCGACTCTAGAATTAGGAGTTATTATATATAGACTACATAAAACATTATATAAAATATTTGAGCTATTTGTTAAGACAAACTTATAATACGCAGTGTTGTAGCCTAACTAATTTGTCCAACTGTATTATACCAATTGTCAATAAACCTTTATTAGAAGGCCTAGACTATTTATGCAGAAAACATTGATAAGTAATTAAAAATAAGTATGTAATTGTTCTTGCAGAAGTCTATAACAAGCCTTTGGTAGATTTGGGGATTCATTACAGAATAACAACAACAGAATCTTGAGCTGATTCACAAATGTAAAAAACTCCGATGACAAATACCGATGCAGCCTATCCATTTTATGGAAAATCAACAACAAAATCAAAGCAGAAAAAACGTTTCAAAATGTTTGTTCGACCTTGTTCCGACTCCACATTCTCTCTCTAAAACTCAAACTATTACGCGCTAAAATACTAAGAGCATGAATTCTTGCGAGTTACTATGAAAAAGTTGGAAGCAAACACACAGCGCATTCTCCCAATTCCCCTTATCGCTTCACAGCCAGGCCCGCTGCACCCGCCGCTTTGTTGTCTGTCCCTGCAGGACTGATTGAGCAGCGCGTGACTGACAGCCCGCGGGGGTGTTGTCCAATCAGCAGTCTGCCCCGCGCCCAATGGGTGAGTCCGCGCGCCCATTGGCTGAGAGGAGTGTGGGAAAGAATGCAGAGAGGGTTTCACACGAACTAGGAGCACGCGAACCATCTATAAGTACCGCTGGCGTGTGTCGGCACCAAAGCAGTCTCGATCTGCCCTGACGCTGCCTGGTCTCAAGCACGCTCTCGTACTCCGATGACAGTTCGGTGATAACAAGTGATATAGCTGATCAGTGCGGCTCGCTCACTTTCCGCGATCGTTCACGTTTGAGAAGATTTGTTCTGAAGTCTCGAAGCGCGGTCGTACCGACCAACTGTAATAATCGCCGCTGTTCTAAAGGAATTAAGGACTTTTTTTTTGTATTCGAGGAGAATATTTAGTTCAAGATGCCAGCCGATACTATGGAGAAACCAACGGGATCTCCCGTCGCAGGGGCCCCCGCCACAACGCCCCACACCCCGGACAAACCCAAAAATGCCAGTGAGCATAGAAAGGTGAGATTTAAAAAGAAAATGAACACAGATAAGCCTAACAGTTTAAACAAAATCGATCACCTGTCAATTTCTGAAACCAGTTCCGAATGAAACGGACATGCAATGCAAAGTCTTATTTACAAGGCTAAAGGGCAAATAATTAATGTCAATATTTTTTTTTCCAGTCATCGAAACCAATTATGGAAAAACGTCGGAGAGCAAGGATTAACGAAAGCCTTGGACAACTGAAGACACTTATTCTCGATGCACTTAAGAAAGATGTAAGTTTAACTTCACAACAACAACAACAACAACATCTAAACATAAACAGACTTGCACAATCGCTCGATGGTGCTGTTATTTATTGCGCCCGTTTTTAAACGTCCTTGCTTTGTTTTGTCTTTCAGAGTTCCAGGCATTCTAAACTGGAGAAAGCGGATATTCTGGAGATGACAGTGAAGCACTTGAGGAACCTACAGCGAGTCCAGATGACCGGTAAATTCAAATACCATATGTCCTTAAAGTCTACTCGTTAGACTAAAACTTCCATCACTTGCATCGCAAAAAGTGAGCACAGTGCACACAGAATTTCATCAAGCACATGTTCTAAAAACTCCTCTCTTTTTTTTATTAGCAGCGCTGACAGCCGATTCTACCGTCCTGAGTAAATACCGTGCGGGATTCAACGAATGTATGAACGAGGTCACCCGCTTCTTGTCCACCAGCGAGGGGGTAAACACGGAAGTCAGGTCGCGGCTCCTCAACCACCTGTCTGGCTGCATGGGACAGATGATCGCCATGAACTATCCCCAGCAGGCACAACAGCAGTCTCACCTCGCGCAGCCCCTCCACGTGCAGCTACCCTCCACCCTGCCTATCAACAGTGCCTCCATGGGTTCCAAACTCAGCCCTTCCGAAGCCCTCTCACCTCAAGTCTTCGGCGGGTTCCAACTCGTGCCCGCCACGGATGGACAGTTTGCATTTCTCATTCCCAACCCCGCCTTCAGCTCCGCCACGACTCCCGTAATCCCTCTTTACGCGAACGCGGGTGTGCCAATCACGGTTAACGCCAGCCCCGTCCATGGCGGCTCCGCTCCAACGATAGCCTCCCCGGTCCACGGGATGACATCATTCGCCTGTGTGTCTCAGGCTGTCAGCCCGGTAGGAGTGAGCACTGGACCGGAGAACTCAGAGCCCGTATGGCGCCCTTGGTAGAACGAAGAAGAAGAAGCGGATATAGACACTACGATGAAATACATACATGTTCATTTAATTCAAAAGTTCCGTTTTATGGAACGTTGTTATCCTTTGTTGGACATGGCAAAAGTTTGTTGTTGTTTTTTTCGTATTTATTGGCTGATTCCAAAATTTGGATGTGGTGATAAATATGGTGTTCATACAATGGAAGTTTATGAAATATTTGGGATGAAGTATTTTTTATGGAAATATTTAGTTTTGTACAGATTTGTTATTGATTGTTATACCAAAGCTGAGTGTTTTATATTGTTTGTCATTTGAAATTGAAGTTGGGCAATGTCCCGTTGTTCCAATAAATCAGTTGCTCAAAGTTCAATTTACTTAAGTTGTCTTCACTATTTAATCGCATTGTAGACAGAAAAAGAGAGCACTGATTTAAAGTGTTTCCTTAATTCTGTAGCCCCCTCGAAATGTTTTCTATTCTGAACAGGCCTATAGGCTATGGGCCAATAGGTCTAGTCCATATAGTCTAGTTTGCCAATTTAATAACCTTATTCGAGTTCCTGAATGTAGCTAACTATCTCAAAGACGGAGTAGCCTAGCCCACACGTTTTAAAACTCACGTCTTTTCACTATTTGGCGGGAGTGTGTCTTCCATATAATGTAAAACGCGTCGAAATAACAATAGTAGGGGGGGATTTCTTCTTTTGCAGAAAAAAGGTAATTAAAAGTTTGAAAAGAGACTCATCCTATGCAGCGGGTTCTTTAAAGAAGTCTTAAAGCCTATTCATGACCATGGGAAATGCTCTTGGGGGTTAATGTCACTAACAGATTGCCCCACTGAAAAGGGAATATGGAAGGGTCCTCGCTTCCTTTAGTGCAGCAATTGTTCAGCTTGTCTCGAGCAGCCATACCTGAATAGCGGGAAAACGGAGGAACGTGCAGTTTAGTGCCTGACACTTAGCGCGGGTACACTTGATGGAGAGTTGAATTGATCAAAGCAGACATGCGGTACAAGACTTCATGGATGCGAGACGATCTTAGAGGTTTTTGTTGTTGCCCCCCACCCACACCTCCACCTTCATACCATATAGGCCAAAACGTTTAAAAACATAACCCCTCACTTCCTCTCTTTCTCTCGCTCTCTCCTATTCTCGTTTTACTCTCTCACAGTTATCTCTGTAAACTCACCTCACACTAGTGAGAGCGGTCTGGAACTGGGAGACGTGTTGCTGTGGCAGCCGGCGTGGTGCTAGCCGTGTGTCAGCCACTTGCTGCCGGCGGGGCCCTCCTCTTCCCCGGATAGGGTTACACCCTGGTAAAGGGTCCGCCAGCATTCATTCTTTTGAGAGCGGGATTGCTTGCTCAGCTTAAAAATAAGTTATGGCCCATTAGCGTGTGGCAGTGTGTCTTTTAAGATCTTTTAAACATATGGAGGATATTCTGTCACCGTGACAGGTCAACGTGGTCTCTGTAGAGATCTGCTACTACTAATTCGCCAACGAATTTCCATTTTCTTTATACATTACAATGGCAAGGGAATGGTGTAATTATATCTGCTTTTGATGTTGAAATCCTGTGATAGGCTATATTTACTCAATCCCTTCCTTGTATCATGCCTATAAAAGATAATGCTTGTGTGCACATTTCTTTTCATTTCAGCAAACAACAACTCCGTTTGTTTAATCTGTGTGGTTTTATATCCATCACGTTTATCTTTTATACTTTCAATGCCCTGAATTTGACTCCTTTCTACGAAAATGCCAAATGAAAAAAAAACAACAGGTCTGAGCCAGTCATGTAGGCTATAAAAGCTCACTTCTTCTGCACAAGTGAGAGAGAGACACTAGTTGGCAGTGTGTGGGCTATGCGGCTGTTCCTGTTGCCTGCGTGTCAGAGTTAATAGTTCAGAGATGCCTTTGTGGTGCTGAGGTCGTGAGAACCGAGCGAACTAGACTGCTTGCGGCCGGGCATAGCGCCAATCAGTAAATCCCCTGGCAAGCACGCGGTCGTGCGTTGGGCCCGCGCAGCCGTTCTCCGGAGGTGAGGAGGCGCACACGCGCGCAGGACGCCAAGAAGCGAGCCGCGGCTGGTGTAAACATACGGGAAGCTGGAAGGACGGGGCTCTAGCACACTCCCCGCCCGCGCACACCCGGGGGAAGTATACCGAGTCCGTCCTATTTTTACACGGCCATGAATCGTAGGCAGCAGTGTAAGAGCTCAGATCAGAATGATGCACGAGGGAGAGTTGGACTCCGCGAGAAGGGTATTACTCAACTGGATTGAAATGTTAGCATATTAAAACGTTCTTATGTTGAACTAACCAAAATAACAAACCGCCTAAATAACATGGCTCGTGTGTAAACACGTCTTTTTTTCCCCAAAGCAGTTTCGTGGCAGTGATAAATACGCGGGAATTAGCCTGGTTTTCTTGTGCGTGGCGATCAATAGAATTCCTATAGAGTGGTGAATCTCCCTTTGGGACTTCCCTCGGGAGTTGCTCCTATTGACGGGGTCAGGACCGCGAGGCTGGGGAGGGGCGAATTATCATTCTAATTTAACCTAAACAACAGGAGCGCGCGCAAAAACCCACGGGTGTAGAACTTTGGGAACAACCCATCCCGCCCAAATAGAATGGGTGTCATCATTTAATGGAATACTAAAGAGAATGTTTAGTTGGTTATTATAGGGGATTAGCCTATGTGGAACATTTAGCATGTCTGAAAATAGACATCTGCAAACCCACATGATGACCAAAATAAACACTCGTCATAAAATGAAATAGCCTATGTGGACGTATACACCGGATATTTGTAAAACCTAATAATTGTCTTATTCGAAATGTGATTTAATGAATGAAATGTAACCCATGATAGCTTATTCAAACCCACATGAATACACCTGGGCCCTCATGAATACGAATACTGATCTTTCTGAAAGGGACATTCTGTCCTGGAGGTGTCTTCTTCTTGTCTTCCTTCAGCTAAAAAACAGATATTCTTAGATATGGGGTCGTTTCTGATGCGTTTTACACTGTGAGAGTTCATGTAAAAACCATTCAAACCAAGTATGTGCTTGTGTCTCCCCCGGTACTATAGTCTACTTAGCTGATCGATACAAGCAAGGCTGGTCTTATATTTAACAATCTATAAGATCGTGGTCCAAGCCTATAAAACTGTGGTTACTGTGGTTACTGGACGATCAAACATGCCGTCATAATTTGGATTACTGGTTATGTCGTTGTTTTACCATTTGTGCTTATGTGCTTTGTTTTCATAACCTGGTTGTGACTTTAGAAAGACGACAGATACAAATAAGCATGTTTGGCTAAATCTGGCACATTTTCATGATGGACTAACAGATTAATTCGTATTATACATATAAACATAATTTCCCCCCCCAAACAAATACTAAGGTCGTAAATATTCAGAATGTGTACAAAATAAAAAATATTTTAGTTAATATTTGTGTATTTCTTTTAATAAATTATGTTCGTTTTCATTTGGGTCGTTGTGCTCAATGTTGAAACAGGAAACTGGGATCTTTTCCAAGCTCCGCCCATCGTGAATTTCACCTCTACTACAGGTCTGTTTAAATTAGTCTGGGCTCGACCCACACACACACACACACACACACACACACACACACACACACACACCCACACACCACACACACACACATACAGAGAAAATGCTCAGCATGCCCGTTCCATGGAGGCCAAAGATGGAAGGTGGAGACAGATAAATAGATACATGGATAGAAAAGGGAGAGGAGGAGAGGCGGAAGAGAGGAGGAGAGAGGAGGAGAGGAGGAGGGAGGATGATGAGTAGAGGAGTGGTAGTTATCGATCTGATAGTGCGTCGTTCTTATCATCGTCGTTTCTAGTAGTCTTGCTTCTGCTCTTCTTCTCGTAGTCTACTTGATATCTTCGTTCTTCGTATGAGCATAGCGATTGTTTATGCTACAACAGTGTCAAACAGAGCAACACCTTGCACCTGTTCTGTGGAGCAGACAGATTTGGGAGGCGGAGAGGCAGGATAAAGACAGTGATTAAAGCGATGCTTTATGGGTTATTAAAGAGGGTGAAGAGAGTTACAGCTGGGCTTTCCTCCAGTAAGTTTCTGAGGTACCTGACCGCGTGTGTGTCTCTCAGCGGCAACAACAACAGATCCTGTTGCTAACAGCATCAGACTGTAAAGGTTACTCTGAACTTGATTGTCTACTGTGGTACTTTCTTCCAGGCGTTTCCAAACATCCGTGACTGACAGCCATGTATTTGTGCCAAGTAGTACACAGTATTCCCACGCAACATTTAATACACCTTGTCCGACCACATCCTCCATGAATACCCCTTCCTTCTTCCCCCCTCCTCCTCCTCTTCCTCCTCCTTCTCCTCCTCCTCCTCCTCCTCCTCCTCCTCCTCCTCCTCCTCCTCCTCCTCCTCCTCACCCTCCTCCTCCTTCTCATCCTCTTCCTCTATGTGAGTGTGTGTGTACGTGTGTGGGGGTGTGTGTGTGGGTGTGTGTGTGTGGGTGTGTGTGTGGATATGTGTGAGTGTGTGTAAGTGTGTGTGTGTGTGTGTGTGGGGTGTGTGTGTGGCTATGTGTGCGTGTGTGTCCGTGGGGGTGTGTGTGTGGGTGTGTGTGTGTGTGTGGGTGTGTGTGGCTCTGTGTGCGTGTGTGTGGGTGTGTGTGTGTGTGTGTGTAAGTGTGTGTGTGGGTGTGTGTGCGCGGTCTGTGTGGGTCGTGCGTGTCTTTGGTGTGTGGGTGTTGTGTGTGTTGTCCGTGTGTGTGTGGGTGTGTGTGTGGGTGTGTGTGTGTGTGTGGGTGTGTGGCTGTGTGTGCGTGTGTGTCCGTGTGTGTGTGTGTGTGTGTGGTTGTGTGTGTGGCTCTGTGTGCGTGTGTGTCGTGTGTGGGTGTGTGTGTGTGGGTGTGTGTGTGGGCAGAGAGGTGAGGCGGGGTGGTCCGTCAGACATGTAGGGACGCGTTGGGCCCGTGTCAGATATCACAGGACCGGGCGTACTTGGCTCCTGCTGATCTGCGTCGCTGGTCGACAGGACGTATTTCTGCCGCCAGGTTTGGCTTTTCAGCAGCTCCTCAGGTTTCAAGACACGGGGGCCCCTGTCATGTCTGGCCTCCGCAACTGGTGCAGATTCCAGGGGAGAAAGCAAGAGCCCTCCTGGCTGGCCTGAGAGGTCTCAGAGTATTTATACACCTCCTGACTCCTAGGTGGCCTTGAAGGCGTGTCGCACTCACATCCAAACACATCATATACATTATCTGGGGCAGGAAGTGTGGGGGGGGTGGGGGGTTTTTTTCTCCTGCTTTCCCTTCCCCCTCCTCCTTCTCCTTCTCCTCCTACCCCTTCCCCCCCCTCCTCTCCCTCCTCCTCTCCTTCCTCCTCTCCCTCCTCCTTCTGTTCCTCCCCCTGCCCCTCCCACTACTTTCCCCCCTCTTTCTCCTCCTGCGTTCTCTCTCCCTCCCTCTCTCCTCCTCCTCCTCGCACCCCCTCCTCCTCCTCTTCCTCCTCCAGTCCACAGCTGTGCTTCTATTTTAACAGTGGTAACTTCAGTAGTTCATGTTGCTCCTCAAAGGTAAAGTACTTAGCTAATGGTGTCACACACACACCACACACACACACCACACACACACACACCACACACACACACACACACACACACACACACACACACACTAATGGTGTCTTAATGTTTGGAGCCAGGGAGGGGAACCCCTTTGAAGACAGGATCTTTCAGCTCCTGTTTCATCAGTTCTCTACACCCTGGGGAAAGCATCCAGCCACAGAGCTTTTTCTGAAACATTAAAAGAATGGAATGCAGATTGATTCTGCCACTGTCTATAAAAATGAATGACATTTCCTTTGTTCAATGACGATTTGCCCTGTCTGTACCTGTGTGTGTTCCTGCGTTGAGCAGGCGTGTGTGTGTGTGTTCCTGCGTTGGGCAGGGCCTGTGTGTGTGTGGGCCAGCAGGTGTGGTAGATGGTTGGCTCGGTTGGCTGGTGTGCCAGTGGCACAGAGTCATAGTGTAAGAGAAGGTCTAAATCAGTTTCCAGCTGTGTGAATCACAGAGGACACAACCTCTCAGGGTAACACTGTGTGTGTGTGTGTGTGTGTGTGTGTGTGTGTGTGTGTGAGAGAGAGTGTGTGTGTTGTACTTGAATGTGTGTGTGTGTGTGAGAGAGTAAGACTTGGTTTCAGAAAGTCTCACCACATGCCAGGGCATGTCCTAGATTTGACACCTGAGAACAACTTGTGTCAGTGGTCTGACTCATACAAGGCTCTCCACGGTGTCTCTGTGTCTCTGTGTGGGTGTCTCTGTGTGGGTGTCTCTCTGTGTGTGGTGTGTGTGTGTGTCTCTGTGTGTGTGTGTGTAAATCAGCTTAGGTGTGAGGAACCAGACTGTGAGAAAGAAGTGTGCCATCCTTTCACTTCCCTCGACACCCAGAGGGATGAAGAGAACCTCCCCAGCCTGAGAGAGGGAGGAGAGAGAGAGGCAGGAGAGAGAGAGGCAGGACAGAGAGAGGCAGGAGAGAGAGAGAGGGAGGGGAAGAAAGAGGCAGGAGAGAGAGGCAGGAGAGAGAGAGGCAGGAGAGAGAGAGACTTGACAGAGAGAGGCAGACAGAGAGAGGCAGGAGAGAGAGGGAGAGAGAGAGAGAGAGCAGAGAGAGAGGCAGGAGAGAGAGAGTCAGGAGAGAGAGAGGCAGAGAGAGAGAGGCAGGAGAGAGAGAGGCAGGACAGAGAGAGCAGGAGAGAGAGGCAGACAGAGAGAGGCAGGAGACAGAAAGGCAGGAGAAGAGAGAGGCGAGGGTAGAGCGAGCAGGAGAGAGAGAGGCAGGAGAGAGGGAGGGCGGAGAGAGAGAGAGTCAGGAAGAACAGTGTAGCTCCTACACTCTAGGAATCTCACGCACGCAAGCGACTCGGAGAGAGACAAATGGTCATACATGGACACACACACACACACACACCACACACACCACACAGCAGCACACACACACACACACCACTACACACACACACCACACACACCACACACCACGGCTGTCTTTATCAACACACTGATTCGCTGTAAAGGATAAGGAGAGGAACAGAGAATGCGAGGCGTGAGCACATCACACCACTGACCACATTTGCACACACATCATACACATACACACGCCACAACTTCACACAATGCACACACGCACACCTGCACACGCACACACACCATGTGCCACACACACACACATACATCGCTCACATCACACTGTGCACAAACACACACACATCACACGCACACACCTAAAGAAAACACATGCGCCACACACACATCCACGCACACACATACACCCACTGTCCCCTCAAATAAGACTGGCATACAGGGATAGTGTAACATATACATACATTGAGTGTCCAACCACACACATTGCACATCCACACACACCACCACACACATCACACACGACACTGTGTTCCATCTGGGGATCAATTCAATTCCCTTGAACGTTCTATTATACATCATTTTAATCCCATTGAACTGTCGTCCATTGTTGAAAAATAAGTCAAATTCCTTTAAATGGCTTGGACTCCTCCTGGTCTTCCTCTCTCTATACATCTCAGGATGTTGAGGACATACGCGTTGTAGAAATATAGAATCTGCATGTAGTCACCATTTAGTTTCAAATATAACTATATCCTATTCATACGCGTTTGTTGTGGTCGGCGCTTATGTTCTCCAGGATCCTACCAAGAGATCATGTTGACTCACTGTCTCACAGTCACACCTGTGTCACACGTCTATCTGCTACTCTGTAAACATCTCTGTAGTCCTTCTGCTGCAGCTCTGGCCCATGCTCTCCTCGTCTAAACTCTCAGTCACACTGACTCTGTAGCTGGACTCACCCCTCCCCTCTCACCCTCTCCCCTCTCTCCTCTCCTGCCCCGCTCCCCTCTCCCCTCCCCTCATCCCTCGCCATTTCCCCTCTCCCTCTCCCCTCTCCCCTCTCTCCTCCCCCTCTCCCCTCTCCCCTCATCCTCTCCCCTCCCCCTCTCCACCTCTCCTCCTCTCCCCTCTCGCCCTCTCCCCTCTCCTCCTCTCCCCTCTCCCCTCGTCCCTCTCCTCTCTCCCCTCTCCCCTCTCGCCCGCTCATCATCTCCTCCTCTCCCCTCTGCCCCTCTCATCCCCGTCTCCTCGCCCTCTCCCTCTCCCCTCGTCGCCTCTCGCCCTCGCCGCCCTCTCCCCTCTCTTCGCCTCTCCACCTCTCGTCCGCCATCTCGCTCTACTCGTCCCCTCTCCCCATCGTCTCTCCCACCTCTCCCCTCTCGGGGATCCCGTCTCCTCCTCTCCCTCTCCCTCTCCTCCGCCATCTCCACAAAATGCTCACGCCCTCGCATCCTCCTCCTCCCCCTCATCCGCTCCTCCTCCTGCCCCTCCTACTCTCCCTCCTCCTCTCCTCTCTGCCTCATTCCTCAGCCTGCAGGCCTCTCCTCCCAGTAGGTGGTGATGAGACAGACCCCAGGTGTGATGATGTATAGCTGATAAGATTACACAGGCAAGGGCACACACACACTTCCGCCCGCACTGCCTGTTACAATCACTCCAACATCACACGCCCACGAGACTAGCCATGTCCTGCCATACACGTCACATTCATTAAGAATCGCTGGTTTATTCTCTCCGCATTCTCTCGTCTCCTCTCTCTCCCTCTCTCCTCTCTCTCCCATCCTCTCCCATCTCTCTCTCTCTCTCGTCGTCCTCTCTCTCTCGCTATCTCCCTCTCTCTCCCTCTCTCTCGCTCCCCTCTCTCTCTCCTCTCCTCTCTCTCTCTCTCTCTCTCCTCTCTCTCTTTCTCACACACACACACATTCACACATCTACACAGTAGATCTCTAAGGACTCGGTCACTTGCGCTTGTGTGCCCTCCTTCCTATTCCTCTCTGCGAATGTTTATGTGTGAGTATTTGCCTGTATATGTGTGTGTGAGTACCTCCTTGTGTGTTTGAATGTGTTCCACGCGTGTGTGTGTGTGTGTGTGCGTTTCACCTCCTGTGTGTGTGTATGCATGTGTGTGTGTGTGAGTACCGGTGCGCTCCACAACCCCCTGCTGTTTCCTCCTGGTCTGAGTGACAGTGGTGTCCTACAGCACAATAGCTGCTCTTTACCTCTCATCTGACTGTATCAACACAAAGTGGGACGTCTCCCTGAAGCAGATCCGCGGTATTGATCCTCCACCGAACCCACAGCCACACTCATTGTCCTACAGCACTCCCTCCCCTCCCGCCAATCAATAGCTCTTTGTGTTGATTTCCACCCATTGACAAATCACTCTCGTCCGACTGCTTTTTGTGCGGCTGTCAATCAAGCTGAGGGTTCCAGCTTCGACTGCTCGTCCTCCGAGGAAAACCTGACGCTCTGCATTCTGGGTAAGCGTATTTTTCTTATGACTGGATGCATGTAGCTGCCGACCGGTTAGGTGAGGGTTAGAATTGAGAGGTTTTAGTTTTATACACGGTGTAAATACTTTCTGTGCACCGCCAACAAACATAGGGCCCCTATACCTGAGCAATGCCACCGTATCAGTGACTGAAAATCACGGGTTAGGGTGAGGGTTCTGGTAGCTTCTCCTCCCCTGTGAGACCAGCAGTCCCTCGCCTGGCGTCTCAGCTGGGTCTGTCCTCCCTCTCCTCCGTCCGCTTGTTGAGCGGACTCACCACCCTGTCAGGGAACCTTCTAGAAGCCACGTGCGATTCATTAAACCCTTTAGACTGAATGAGGGATGCTTCCCTGAGAATGTCGTCCCCGTGTCCCAACAATGCCCTGCAGCATCTGATGAAGTCTCCTCTCCACAGTCACACGTCAGGCTTCCTCCCACAGACCAGCACTTCCTCTTACCGCTCAGTACTTCCTGTTACCGGTCAGTACTTCCTGTTACCGGTCAGTACCTCCTGTTACAGACCAGTATTTTCTGCTCCAGCTTTTGGGGTTTGAGCCCCGAATGTTCTCTCTCTCTCTCTCTGTCTCTGTCTCTGTCTCTGTCTCTGTCTCTGTCTCTGTCTCTGTCTCTGTCTCTGTCTCTGTCTCTGTCTCTGTCTCTGTCTCTGTCTCTGTCTCTCTGTCTCTCTGTCTCTGTCTCTCTCTGTCTTTCTCTCTCTCTCTCTCTCTCTCTCCCTCCATATCTCTCTATCACTCTCTCTCTCTCTTCCACCCAGACACCACGTCCGGCCACAGCAGCCGCTCTGTGAGCTCTCAGGTCTGCCTGCACTGTCTGGGCTGGGGAGAGGTGGAGAGGTGGAGAGGGCGGTATTGTTCACTGCTCTTTGTAGTGATGGGGGGTGTGTGGGGAGGTGTGTGTGTGTGTGTGTGTGGTGTCACGTCTCTGGAATGTGGGATATCCTCCTCGGGAGATTATTTTTAGGCCTGGTGTGAATAGGTGTCTGGTAGAGGATGGGTGGTGTGTGTGTGTGTTGTCTGTGTGTGTCTGTCTGTGCGTGTGTGTGTGTGACTGTGGGAATAAGTAGCAAGTGCGAGGTGGATGTATGAGAGGATGTGTGTGTGTGTGTGTGTGTGTGTGTGTGCGAGCGTGTGTGTGTGATTCTATGTGGACGTGCAGATCCAGTGTGTCTATTTTTATATGCATGAGTAACGTCTCCTAATCCATGTCTGCACTCCGGACCCAGAGAGATTCAGGACACCTCTTTGGTGAACACAGTGGGATCAACACCTTCAGCTTGATCTGTGGTGATAATAAAACTCAAAATACTGCAATCAAGCATTATCTTTTTCATGAGTCACATGGGGAATTATTTAGTTAAATTAATCATTTAACTAAAATCATCTTGTATTCAGCCAACTTTAACAGCTGGTAAAAATGTGTGTGTGTGTGTGTGGCTGTGGGAATCAGTGGCAACTGCACTGTAAACTGGACGTGGGGCGTGTGTGTGTGGTTGTGGTTGTGTGTGTGTGGTTGTGGTTGTGTGTGTGTGGTTATGGTTGTGTGTGTGTGGTTGTGGTTGTGTGTGTGAGGCAGGTCTGGACGTGGGGGCGTGTGTGTGTGTGGTTATGGTTGTGTGTGTGAGTCAGGTCTGGACGTGGGGCGTGTGTGTGTGGTTATGGTTGTGTGGTTGTGGTTGTGGTTGTGTGTGTGAGGCAGGTCTGGACGTGGGGCGTGTGTGTGTGTGTGTGGTTATGGTTGTGTGTGTGAGGCAGGTCTGGACGTGGGGCGTGTGTGTGTGTGTGTGGTTATGGTTGTGTGTGTGAGGCAGGTCTGGACGTGGGGCGTGTGTGTGTGTGTGGTTATGGTTGTGTGTGTGTGGTTATGGTTGTGTGTGTGTGGTTATGGTTGTGTGTGTGAGCAGTCTGGACGTGGGGGCTTGTGTGTGTGTGTGTGGTTATGGTTGTGTGTGTGTGGTTGTGGTTGTGTGTGTGAGCGGTCTGGACGTGGGGCGTGTGTGTGTGTGTGTGGTTATGGTTGTGTGTGTGTGGTTATGGTTGTGTGTGTGTGGTTGTGGTTGTGTGTGTGAGGCAGGTCTGGGCAGGACTGGGCTCTCTGGGTCACCTGGGGCCGTGTGACCTCCAGGGTGTGTGTGTGACCTCCAGGGGCGTGTGACCTCCAGGGCGGGGCCCTGCCCAGGTCCTGCTCTCTCCCGGCCCAGGAGGGAGGTGTCCGGGCTGGGACGCGCTGTGAGGAAGGCTGGGTGAGTCTGCCAGGGAGGGAAGGCCGCACACGGAGGGCTCTGTCACCTCCCCAGACAACCAACTGAGTCATCTCTTCCGATCCTTCAGCCCCACCCAGGCCCCTCCACTGACACTCGTTGAGTCTTTGATATGTTGCTTTTCCTCAGAGGAAACATCTGGGGAGCTCTCTCTCTCTCTTCTCTCTCTCTC
>CAEFZP010000377.1:0-32500 GCA_903064625.1 Mallotus villosus
ACGATAAAAATGGCCGACACACCAAGCTCCCAAAAGCAGCAGGCCTCCAATCAGAGGCCCACACCCGGGTCACCTCCCAGCATGCATCAGGAGCTCGCTGACGGAGCTCTGGACCTGTAACTGTGACCCACTGTGACTCATACTTACGCAAACTTTCTCAGACCGGCTTGTCCATATCTATATTACATTCTTCCAGGCTGGGGAAAGACACTAGGTTTACTTACAGAGCACTATAGCACCAAACCCCAACACCTTCCACTTATCAGACGCATTTGAGAGCTGGCTACATCAGTCTGTAGCATGCAAGTGATACTGTAATATCATCACATTACAGGGTATGCCTCTTGTTCGTCTAAACCTCTTCGTTCCAAACATATATGATTTCGTATTCCATCATCCTCACCACCATCATCATCATCATCATCATCATCATCATCAGCTATTAAATGAAAGGCTGAAGAGAGAAAGGGGAAGTTGCTCGGAAAGAGCAGAGAGGAAGTGAGAGGAAACAGAACAAGTCCAGTGATCCTGAAGACTACAGGTCTTACCTGTCGCAAGAAACCCTCATCTACAGGATGACATCACTGATGACATCACTGCACCCTCGTTCTACCTTCCACAGAACACGACAAGAACTCGTTCTACTCTTCCAAAGAACACGACGAGCAGCTGTTCTACCTTCCACAGAACACGACGAGCAGCTGGTTCTTAATCAAATACGTCTTGGTCTAAGTGGAATCTTTTTACAGTGTTCCAGAATGCAGTGTTCCAGAATGCTGCTAATTAACTGTTTAATTAGCTGTGTTTAAGAACAGGCAGAACCAGAGTCTGTCGTCAACATAGTGACTGAACAGAGCGGCGCCCTGACTAACCCCCTCTTCCTCCTCCCCTCTTCCCCCCCCTCTTCCCCCTTTCCTCCATCCCCCTCAGACTCTCCCTTCCACCTAATGACTGACTATCATGATGATTTAACATGGCAACAGCACCTCAGAAAAGCAACATTCTTTGGGCTGTTTCGAGAAAGAGAATGAGAGAGAGAGAGACCGAGAGAAATGGAGAGAGACGAAGAGAATAAGAGACAGAGTGACGAGAGAGACAGACGAGAAACGAGATGAGAGAGACAGAGAGACACAGAGAGCGATGAAGAGAGAGAAGAGGAGAGAGGAAGAACAGATGAGAATGAAGACAGAGGACACAGAGAGTGACAGAAGAAGAGAGAGAAGAGAGAGAGAGAGAGAGAGAGAGAGAGAGAGAGAGAGAGAGAGAGAGAGAGAGATACGAGAACCCAGAGAGTTAAAGAGAGAGAGAGAGAGAGAAAAGAGAGACAGAGATAGAGAGATAGAGAGAACAAACAACAACAAAACAACACACAAACAAAAACCCCCCCCCCAACCCCCCCCCCCCACCACACACACAAAAAACAAAACCACCAAACAAAAGATATATAGATAGAATAGATAGAGAAGATAGAATAGGAACAAGAGAGAGAGAATATAGAATAGAGTATAATAGAGAAAAAAAAAACCCACAAAACACAAAAAAAACAAAAAAAAACAAAAAAAAAACAAAACAACAAAACCAAAACAAAAAAAAAAAAAAAAAAAAAAAACAAACAAACACAAAATTATACATAACACCATAGAACGATAAATAGATAACTAAAGATAGATACAGAACATATATATAGGAATATAGATATATATAATATACTATATACACACGAATGACATATATATAATATATATATATATAGAACCTATAAGAAGATCAAAAAAACAAAAAAAACAACAAAAAAAAAAAAAAACAAAAAACAAAAAAAAAAAAAAAAAAAAAACAACACAAAACAAAAAAAAAAAACACAAAACAAAAAAAAAAAAACGATAACATATAGATATAGAGAGAGAGCTCAACCTTTTCTACCAGTCGGTGTTCCTCGGGCCTGGAGAGCGCTGCTGTAAAAGAGAGAGGGTTGGAGAGTCAGGAAGTTGAAGGGCACACAGCATCAAGGAAAAAGATTAGGACCGTGGCCAAACATTATGAGGAGGAGGATGAGCGAGAGAGAAACACACCATATCAGAGAAGACTGACAGAACGAGAGAGAGGGAGGGGAAGGGAGCGTGATAGGAGATAGCTCGATCTCTAGCGATGTTGTTGTTCGTGCGCGAGACTAGAGAGAGTAGTTTTGTATGAGAGAGACTCTCGATGGTTTATTCTCTCGATCTCTCTCTATCTCGAGATGTTATCTCGCGAGCGATTCTTTGTTGCGCTGCTCCTCTCTCGCGACTATGTCTCTCTCGCGCTCTCTCGCTCTGCCCTCTCTCTCTCTATCGCTCTCACTCTGCTCTCTCTCTCTCTCCTCTTTCCCTCTCTCTGCTCTCGCTCTCTCTCGCTCTCTCTCGCTCTCGCTCTCTCTCTCTCTCCGCCTCTCCTCGCTCTCTCGCTCTCCCTCTCGCTCTCTCTTGCTCTCGTCTCTCTCTCTCGCTCTCTCTCTCTCTTCGCTCTCTCTGATAGGTGTTGGTGGATCTAGATGATCGACGAGCTATCAAGTACCGCAGTTTAAAAAAGATAAGATGGTAACATAGACGTAAGCTAGTCAATAGAAAGATTGGTTGAGCTATATAAGACTGCAAGTGCAGTTACACAGATGAGTACTAAACAAGTAGATGATAAAGTAGACGTAGATGATAAAGGATAAATGATGATATGAGGAGCCGGATACTAAACACTTCAGATTTGTACATAATAATGTTTTACACTACAGACATCTCTCTAACGTCAGAACGAGTGACTAGATGTCTACGAAGGCAACAACGTCCCCTACATCCGTGGGAAAAGAAACATCCTAACTCTGGACAACATTTTAATTATTATCTAACTACTACACACATCAGAAAACCACACACAGCCAAAACGCCCAAATGAAAACGAGTGAACAGCATATGAACAGAAAATGTGAAAATTCTCAATTTAAAAAAAACACAAAAAAAAACACAAAAGCAACTTAGTGGAATCACTCCCGTCAGGTACTAACCAATCAAAACTTAAACTCAATCCACCTGTTTTGGGACCATCACCAACCCCTCCAGCACCCACCACCCCACACTAAAGTTTCTCCCCCTTCTCCCTTCTCCCTGGCTGGGTCGGTACTCACCTAAAGGTGCTCTTGCCCTCCGGTCTGCCCTGCTCTGCGGCCGGCTGGGGCTGCTTCTTCTCAGGGGCGTTGGCGTCTGTGGGAGATGGGCTGTGGACAGGCAGGAGGGGAGCACACACACACACACGCAGAGAGAGAGTCAGGCTGAGACGGTGGAGCGGAGAGAGACGGCTTCAGCCCCTCGTCTCCAAACAACAGTGTTTCCTGTTAGTCCAGTCCACTGAGGCTCCAAAACAGACTGCAGACTGTGTGTGTTTGTGTTTGTAAAAGAGAGAGAGAGAGAAAGAGAGAGTGTGTGTTTGTAAAAGAGAAAGTGTGTGTGTGTGTGTGAGTGTGGTTCACTGTGGGTTTGTGTGTGGTGTCTCACTGTTTGTATGTGTGTAGACAGTTTGAGTGTGTGAGCCAAACCCCCCCCTCTCCTAGTTCATGTAAGCGTTCCAACATTATGTCACTCCTAGCGGTGGGCTCAGCTTAGCCACTGGCTGTGCTCCTGTGCTCGTGTCCCTTCACATCAGAGTCTCCCCCCTCCGCCCTCCCAGCTGACTGCTGAGTGACGAGGAGCCTGACCTACGTCTGACCTACGTCCTGACTACGTCCTGACCTACGACCTGACCTACTTCCTGACCTACGACCTGACCTACGTCCTGACCTACGTCCTGACCTACGTCCAGACCTACGTCCTGACCTACGTCCTGACCTACAACCTGAACTACGTCCTGACCTACGTCCTGACCTACGTCCTGACCTACGTCCTGACCTACGTCCTGACCTACGACCTGACCTACGTCCTGACCTACGTCCTGACCTACGACCTGACCTACGTCCTGACCTACAACCTGAACTACGTCCTGATCTACGTCCTGAACTACGTCCTGACCTACGTCCTGACCTACGTCCTGAACTACGTCCTGACCTACGTCCTGACCTACGTCCTGAAGTACGTCCAGAAGTACGTCTAGAACTACGTCCTGACCTACGACCTGACCTACTTCCCGACCTACGACCTGACCTACGTCCTGAAGTATGTCCAGAAGTACGTCCAGAAGTACGTCTAGAACTACGTCCTGACCTACGACCTGACCTACGTCCTGACCTACGACCTGACCTACTTCCTGACCTACGTCCTGAAGTACTTCCTGACCTACGTCCTGACCTACGTCCTGACCTACGACCTTGATGCCCACGGTACTTCAGCTCCATGTCTGCAGATCAGACCTTCGTCTCTGGGGTCTGACCTGGCTGGGATGAGCCACACAACACTGCAGGCATCAACGCTAACTCAAAACAATCTCAAGTGACCAATAACCGCGCTGGAACGAGTTCTTGAGAGTGTACGCCATGTTCCTTAATAATATGGGCACTAAGAACATGTAGAGTAGATGATGAATGATTCATCCGAAAGAAAATCACTGCAACAACAGTCAACTTTCATTTAAGGAAGTCTAGAGTCTTAAATTTAATGCGTGTTATCCTTTGCATTTTTAAGGAGAGTTCATGAGTTGGAATGACAAAAGCAGCTAGGACAGAGATGGAGGTAGTGGTTGCTGCTTGGAGCGGCTGTGATGAAAATAGCAGCTTGTTTGGTTGCTGTCTGGGACTTTGCCAGTCCACAGCAACACTTCACACGCGCTTGCGTTGCTGCGGAAACCATCGCGGCTAACTGCAGCGTCGACACATTTTAAACTGAACTCCCATGTTTCAGGCAGCTAGTATTGGAAACGATACAAGTTTTAGAAAGATATACACTTTCGTTATGTCTGGGGTTTTTACTTGTAAAGATTTTGATCTAAATTAGTTTGAAAGTTGTGAAAGAAAAAAAAAGAAAAGAATGAAATCTCGGCCTTAGACAGCCTTATCACACACGTTTAACGCCCAGTGAACCAAAAGTTTCACTTTCACGGCTAAATGTATTTGAGCGATCCAAGAAGACAAAGTGTCCATCAGCGCCACAGCAAGAACAAATTGTAAAGAGAGGTAACCTGCGTACCTACAACCATTCCTATAGTTCTATAAAACATATGCAAACTACTATATTGGCTATGCAAACTACAGTGATACGCATATGTTTTTAGAATCTGTATAATCATTTACCAACAATATATATAAATATTTTAATATTTACTCATTTTAAATATTTGAGTTGTTGTCATTGGTTTAATGGCCCACCTCGTTACCCACAGTTTGTGAATCGCTCTAAGGTTTGAGCTGAATACCTAGACACCATAACTGGGCCCTGTCCTGTTCCTCAGACCTCTCTGTCAGGCTGACATCACCTCAGAGAAAAGACGACACTGAAGTGTTTTTCACCCGATCCGTCGGACTCTGGTGGAAGAGAGACCCTCCGAGGTTTCTCTGGTGTTTGGAACACTAATCCTCTCCTTTCAGACGCTCCTTTAATGAGCTAGGGGCTCCTGCTCTCATTGAGGAGACAGGGGGGACAGGGGGGGGGGTTTTAAAAAGGTCTCTGAATGGCGGAGATGTTACAGTGCCAACCCAGATTAAGAGCTACAAGTGTCAGTTTGTGTGGCGCCGCCATGGCGACGTGGAACGTATACTGTAGTTCATTCCTTGTTTTAGTTGCTCGCTGAATAGCAGTCTGGAGGAAAAAACCTTAATAGAAACTTTCTAGAATTATACCTGTGTATTAGACCTGCGTTATGGTTTTGTAGTACATCTATATAAGGTGAGAGAATGAGCTACAGTTGTTGGAGTTGAGTTAGTTTGTTACATTCCTTTAAAGTGACCGTGGCTGTGTCTCAATACTCCTTAGCTCCAATTCGTTCTCATTCTGGAAATAAATAGTCAGAATTGAGTCAAAATACTCAATACTTCAATGCCCCAATCAGAGACAAGGACTAAGGAGGTGAGACTAAGGTGGAGGTGAGGAGGTATTACGATTGGAGTATTGAGACCCAGCCGGTAAATGACTGGATGTTAAAGTGAGGGAGGTCAGAGGAAGGTGGAGGTGAGGAGGTATTACGATTGGAGTATTGAGACCCAGCCGGGTAAATGACTGGATGTTAAAGTGAGGGAGGTCAGAGGAAGGTGGAGGTGTGTTACAGACCTGCTGGAGGCTGGAGAGGAGTCCTCAGAGATGGACCCTGCTTTGTTAAACAACCTGGACCTCCGAGAAATCCCCAGAGCAGACATGTGGTGGCTGAGGAAAGAGCGACTCCTAGTGGTCGGGGGAGGAAGTGGTGGTAGAACAACCAGGGAGGGAGGGATGGAGAGAGAAAGAGAGAGAGAGAGAGGAGAGAGAGAGAAGGGGGGTGAGGGAGAGAGAGAGAGAGGACGAGAGAGAGAGAGGAGGGTGAGGGAGAGAGAGAGCAGTGGGGGAAAGAGGAGGGGAGGTGAAGAGAGAGGAGGAGGAGATGGATGGAGAGAGAGAGAGAGAGAGAGAAAGGGGTGAGGGAGGACGGGGAGAGAGAAAGAGAGAGAGGGAGGGAGAAACAATAGCGGTTACATGAGAATGGGGTTAAAAACCCGACACCAACCCAGAGTGAGAGAGCCACAATGTCAGCAAGCCATCTGGAGGCTAGAACAGCACCACGTAAAAGGAAACAGCCAGATATAGACATGCAGCCACTAAGGAGGAAAAACATGGAGGCAGGACGATAAACAAGAGTACAACTCTTCGTTGTCGTGGCTCTGCTTCCAGACAGAACCGAATGAAGCACCGTTTCTGCTCTAGGCTCTGTTTACTGTCCAAGTTCACAATCTACCTGCAGAGACAAACTGTGAGGAAAACAAAAGACTGAACGCTCCAGAGACCATCATGATCGTCTCCCTGTGCTCTACAACGGGCTAGCACCAGACCACGCACTGTCAGTCACCCCTAACAACGATGACATCATGAAGTCAGAGTCATTGGAGAGATGGAAATTATTCATTTAAATTTATATGGATGTGAGCTCACAAAAACTGATGGGCCTAAGCCAGGTCCACTTTGCGGTCGTCTAAAACCCCAAACATGACCAAAAAGATGGTTTAAGCAACTCGGGAGTGGAGAAGAAAAGATTCCTGTAGGTTGAACTAAGAGAAAAGCTGTTTCCAAATCAAACATTTGCTTTCCACTGCTACACAAGGCCAGTCAGCTGAATGAAATGTTTTGCTTTGGCCAGTGGGGCTATACTTGGAGAGAGACACGTAGCAATTTGGGAACTTTGAGTTGGGGGAGGGTAGGACCCGCCACAAGAATTCTCTTACCTGTCTAGCATCGTTAGTCACAGCTAACCTGAGCTAACCTGAGCTAACCTGAGCTAACCTGAGCTGAACTTGACTTTGTAAAATTAGCATGTTTAGGAATGCGAGTCATCATTTCTGGTATTTTTTCCCCCCCAGTTGCGTAACGTTGACGTTTGGTTTATCCGATGAAGAACTATAAGAAGAAAGCCGCAGGCCCCCACACGGGAATCGAACCCGGGACCTTTCGGCAGCGAGAAGGCACATGTGAATGTATGCGTCGCCCCCATGTAAGCAGTTCTCTCTCTCTCAACCTACATTCTCAAACTACTCAGTCAGCACACCAGGCCTGTGGTTACATTCTTGTCGAATCCTTTTTGTACTGAACACTATGAACACTGGCAAAACACCACCAGAACTGAGAATGCTACCATCCAAGGACCGAACTGTTGTGTCTCTGTCCAGCTGTATCAACAGAAACACAATAACAGCAGACGGATGACTGTTTTCCCGACCGCAGGAGGGATGAAAGTGAGTCTGAGTCAGCAGATCGTACGTGGCGCATCCCTACGCTGCCACCTAGAGGTTGTGGAGAGTCACTGCACCTGGACGTAGGAACACGTCAGGCTGCATGGTAGATAACTACATTTGAAGTGATTCTTTAAACAGGTTCTATGCCATCGTGGGCAGAGTCGACTCACAAACGATTCATCTTCATCTAAAAGACAGGAAGTTGAGGTTCGGATCAAATCATTTTTGAACATGCATCCTCAAAGCTCATGCAAAGCTCATGCTTTGTAGTGCATTCACACGTGCGCACACACACACACACACACACACACACACACAACACACTACATTTCCCAAGACTTACGGGTTGGAAGGAATCTTGGGCTCTTGCTCGGTAGGAGAGAGAGTTGCTGCAGTACCGTTGCTGGCCCCAGGGGGCAGTAGAGGGGGAGCCCTCTGTGAGCATGTGTCCAAGGGGCTGGAGGAGGGAGACTGGGGGGGAGGGGCTACGAGGCTCTGAGGATATCGGGGAGTTGTTCTGGCTCCGCCCCGCAGTGGGGGCTGTGGGAGGAGATGGAGGAGGCTGGAGAGAGGGGGGGTGGAGGAGGCTGGAGAGAGGGGGGGTGGAGGAGGCTGGAGAGAGGGGGGTGGAGGAGGCTGGAGAGAGGGGGGTGGAGGAGGCTGGAGAGAGGGGGGTGGAGGAGGCTGGAGAGAGGGGGGGTGGAGGAGGCTGGAGAACAGGGGGTGGAGGAGGACGGGGAGAAGGCAGAGGCGTCTGGGAAGCTCTGGGACGACTGGCGACGGCTCCTCCTGCCCTCCTGCTCGCTTGCCGTTACTTTGCGCCGCTCTTTACGAACGTGAGGAATAGTCTCATCCGTCTCCCCGTCTTCGGACTTCAGAGCCGTCTGCAAGTAAAAGGGAGTCAGATGGCTGAGCGGTTAGGGAATCGGGCTATTAATCAGAAGGTTGCTGGTTCGATTCCCGGCTGTGTGAAATGGGTGGCAAGGAGGGTGAAGTGCCTTGCCCAAGGACACAACGTCATTTTCACGCGGCCGGGAATCGAACGGGCAACCTTCAGATTACTAGCCCGATTCCCTAACCGCTCAGCCACCTGACTACCCGGGTGGAGGGCTGCTGGTGACCTTGGGCTGCTGGTGACCTTGGGCGGGGACGTACCTCGTAGATGGAGAACTGGTGTTTGAGGTCTTGCTCAGTGGCACGGCTGTTCATGTGCTTCTGCATGATGCTCTCCATGCCCTGCTGCTCAAGGCAGTCCGCCACGTCGTAGAACGAGTCCTGGTCTGGCAGGGCTGCCAGGGTCTATACACACACACACAGTCAATTTATATACACACACAGTCAATATATATACACACACACAGTCAATATATACACACACAGTCAATATATATACACACACACAGTCAATATATATATATACACACACACACCCACAATCAATATATGTACACACACAGTCAATATATATACACACACACCCACAGTCAATATATGTACACACACACACACAGTCAATATATGTACACAGTCAATATATATACACACACACAGTCAATATATACACACACAAACAGACAATCAATATACACGCACAGTCGATACACACACAGGTGCAGATGCACGCAGACAGACAAACACACACACACAAATACTCAGAGAAATAATACACACACACGATATGTTTCAGTGTGTGCCACTTCAGCATCAAAGCTACCCAGCTGACTGTGGTGAGTGTTACCTTGTTGATGAGGGTCATGGTGAAGATCAGCAGCTCAGTGTCTGACCTGTTCTTCTCCTGTAGGATCTCCGTCAGGTACTTCCAGGGCTTCACACCTACACACACACACACACACACACACACATTCCTGTTGACCCACTTGACAGACTGTGTCAAATGCCTGTTAGCTCACATACCCACTCAACCACTACAGAAAGGCTTGACAGCCGAGGCCAGCTCTTATCTCAAACCTCTGCATGCAGGTCTGTGTCTTTGTGTGTGTGTGTCTGGATATGTGTGTCTGTGTGTGTCTCTGTGTGTGTGTCTCTGTGTGTGTGTGTCTGTGTGTGTGTCTTTGTGTGTGTGTCTGGATACGTGTGTCTGTGTGTGTCTCTGTGTCTGTGTCTTTGTGTGTGTGTGTCTGGATACGTGTGTCTGTGTGTGTCTCTGTGTGTGTGTCTTTGTGTGTGTGTGTCTGTGGGGGTGCCTACTTCTCTTGCCGTCCACAGTGTGACAGCCCTGATGAGCATGGTCCCGTTGGACTCGGAGTACTCCACGAACACGATGAGCAGCTTCAGAGCCGTCTTCACCACCAGCCTGGACTGAGGAGGACACTGCAGTTACACCACCTCGCCACTAGATGGCAGTATCACACCACAACAGAGGACGATGGCGGACGTCTTAACACGTTCAGGGAATATTCATAAAACTTAAAACTGTTGCAATGTCGATGCTTGACCTACAAGTTTAATGTGAAAAAATATGACTGCTGAATGTTGGTTTCTCATGATTCATGATTGCACAACGCTGGATTTCCTGTCTCCTGGAGGTCCTGTCTCTTCCTGCTCTACAGCAGACATGTTTTCACCAAGTGAGAACATGTAGTGCAGTCGACATCATCAAAGCTTTAGAAATTTCAGTAGAAACTCAGATTCATTTCTGACAGCTACTACTTTCACTTCTCCATAAAAACGGATGAGATGTGGCTTTAGGGGTTACAGCGCTACTCGTCACCCTGCGCTCAACCTGTACTCTACACCAGCTGGTGTCTAGGCAAACAACAATTAAGAGCGGCCTTTTCATAACTGCTTTAGTAAGTGTCCAGGACAGAGTGGTCCCTGGGCGTGTCGGGGGCCTTTAGTAAGTGTCCAGGACAGTGTGGTCCCTGGGCGTGTCAGGGGCCTTTAGTAAGTGTCCAGGACAGTGTGGTCCCTGGGCGTGTCAGGGGCCTTTAGTAAGTGTCCAGGACAGTGTGGTCCCTGGGCGTGTCAGGGGCCTTTAGTAAGTGTCCAGGACAGTGTGGTCCCTGGGCGTGTTGGGGGGCCTTCTTTCTGCTCACCAGGCTTCCAGTCAGCGTGTACAGCCACTGCACCGTCTCGTTGTGGTGGATCACGCCGTTCATCCCGTCTACAACAGCATGATCTGGCTGAGGGCTGAGAGAGAGAGAGAGAGGGAGGGAAGGAGTGAGAGGAAGGGAGACCGACAGACAGGGACCGTGTTAGTGGGAGAGAAGGGAGATGGGGAAAGAGAGAGAGCACAATAAGGAAAGAGAAAAACTGAGACCAGGTTTAAACGCAAATGAGATCAACTGGATCATCCAGTACCCTAATCAGCTGCCACTCTAGCCCAGCTCTCAGTCCAGTACCCTAACACAGCTGCCACCTCTAGCCCAGCTCTTAGTCCAGTACCCTGACACAGCTGCCACCTCTAGCCCAGCTCTCAGTCCAGTACCCTGACACAGCTGCCACCTCTAGCCCAGCTCAGTCCAGTACCCTGACACAGCTGCCACCTCTAGCCAGCTCTTAGTCCAGTACCCTGACACAGCTGCCACCTCTAGCCCAGCTCTCAGTCCAGTACCCTGCACAGCTGCCACCTCTAGCCCAGCTCTAGTCCAGTACCCTGACACAGCTGCCACCTCTAGCCCAGCTCTCAGTCCAGTACCCTGACACAGCTGCCACCTCTAGCCCAGCTCTCAGTCCAGTACCCTGACACAGCTGCCACCTCTAGCCCAGCTCTCAGTCCCGTACCCTGACACAGCTGCCACCTCTAGCCCAGCTCTCAGTCCAGTACCCTGACACAGCTGCCACCTCTAGCCCAGCTCAGTCCAGTACCCTGACACAGCTACCACCTCTAGCCCAGCTCAGTCCAGTACACTGACACAGCTGCCACCTCTAGCCAGCTCAGTCCAGTACCCTGACACAGCTGCCACCTCTAGCCCAGCTCTCAGTCCAGTACCCTGAATCAGCTACCACCTCTAGCCCAGCTCAGTCCAGTACCCTGACACAGCTACCACCTCTAGCCCAGCTCAGTCCAGTACCCTGACACAGCTGCCACCTCTAGCCCAGCTCTCAGTCCAGTACCCTGACACAGCTGCCACCTCTAGCCAGCTCTCAGTCCAGTACCCGTGACACAGCTACCACCTCTAGCCAGCTCTCGTCTAGTACCTACACAGCGCACCTCTAGCCCAGCTCAGTCCAGTACCCTGACACAGCTACCACCTTAGCCCAGCTCTCAGTTCCAGTACCCTGACACAGCTGCCACCTCTAGCCCAGCTCTCAGTCCAGTACCCTGACACAGCTGCCACCTCTAGCCCAGCTCTAGTCCAGTACCCTGACACAGCTGACACCTCTAGCCCAGATCCTCAGTCCAGTACCCTGACACAGCGCACCTCTCAGCCCTCTCAGTACCCTGACACAGCTGCCACCTCTAGCCCAGCTCAGTCCAGTACCCTGACACAGCTGCCACCTCTAGCCCAGCTCTCAGTCCAGTACCCTGACACAGCTGCCACCTCTAGCCCAGCTCTCAGTCCAGTACCCTAACACAGCTGCCACCTCTAGCCCAGCTCTCAGTCCAGTACCTGACACAGCTACCACCTCTAGCCCAGCTCTCAGTCCAGTACCCTAACACAGCTGCCACCTCTAGCCCAGCTCTCAGTCAGTACCCTGACACAGCTGACCACCTCTAGCCCAGCTCTCAGTCCAGTACCCTGACACAGCTGCCACCTCTAGCCCAGCTCTCAGTCCAGTACCCTAACACAGCTGCCACCTCTAGCCCAGCTCTCAGTCCAGTACCCTGACACAGCTGCCACCTCTAGCCCAGCTCAGTCCAGTACCCTGACACAAGCTACCACCTCTAGCCCAGCTCTCAGTCCAGTACCCTGACACAGCTGCCACCTCTAGCCCAGCTCTCAGTCCAGTACCCTGACACAGCTACCACCTCTAGCCCAGCTCAGTCCAGTACCCTAACACAGCTGCCACCTCTAGCCCAGCTCAGTCCAGTACCCTGACACAGCTGCCACCTCTAGCCCAGCTCTCAGTCCAGTACCCTGACACAGCTGCCACCTCTAGCCCAGCTCTCAGTCCAGTACCCTGACACAGCTGCCACCTCTAGCCTAGCTCTCAGAGTGCTGACTGGGGTCCCTGCGGTTGAGAGCCACGCCAGCATAATCCCGGGGGGTGAGATCGGCACCGAGGCCCGTTTCCACACACAGCGGTCGGGTTGGACTGCAGCGTAAGTGGCCCCCTCGCTGGCTCTGGTGGAGATCCCGGAGCCTCTGCTGTTGATGTTGGCCGTGGCTGAGGAAAAGCAGGAACACGCACTCTCTGGTAGACGCTACTGTAGCCTGGGATAGCTGTGTACTGTAGCCTGGGATAGCTGTGTACTGTAGCCTGGGATAGCTGTGTACTGTAGCCTGGGATAGCTGTGTACTGTAGCCTGGGATAGCTGTGTACTGTAGCCTGGGATGAGTAGCTGTGTACTGTAGCCTGGGATAGCTGTGTACTGTAGCCTGGGATAGCTGTGTACTGTAGCCTGGGATAGCTGTGCTGTCGTTTTCCTGCTGTCCTCGCCGATGTCGTCGCTTTTAACGACTCGATTTGTGTCGTCGGGACGTGAGGTTGAGGTATTGATGAAAGGGACCAAGTGTGGGAAGTATCAATTTGATTGAGAACACATTTTTATCGTGCCTGGAGAGTTTTGGATAAGTGAGGTAGACGCATTGTATTTGTGAAGGTCTTTGGCAGTACATCGTTTTCCTGTCTAATGACGCATTCCAAAAAACTTCAGTTTACCCACTGTTACAAGAGTTCCCTGCCAATTTAAATCAGTAGGCTTGGTCACCGAATAGTAAACATCAATCAAATGATGCAGAGGAACTCAACACAAACACACACACAGTCATTTAGACATTCATCCCAAGCAGCACCCTGGTGGGATTTGAACCTTCAACCTATTGATCTGCAGCCAAACGCTCAACCACGTATGTAGAAGATGTGTCACAGTATCTGCAGCAGGAACTGTACCTCAGGGGGGGGTCAGATGGCTCAGCGGTTAGGGAATCGGGCTCTTAAATCAGAAGGTTTCCGGTCCGATTCCCGGCCGTGCGAAATCACGTTGTGTCCTTGGGCAAGGCACTTGCCTCTGGGGAATGTCCCTGTACTTACTGTAAGTCTCTGGATAAGAGCGTCTGCTAAATGACGAAATGTAAACGTACCTCTCAAAATGTAGTTCTGGTAGTTGTGGTCGGCTTCTGCTCCCACCTTGATGAAGCAGGTGAGTCCTTCGGAGTTCACAAACTCTGGCACCAGGTCTTTGTCATCCTGGTAGAGACACACAAGCATGTGTAACAGTTATAGAAAATACATCAGAATTATACCACTTCAATTCAGCATAAAAGACAAAGTCCTGAAGTCTGAAAGCAACTGCTAAAGGAACATCGTATCAGCAATCATGTCCAGGGCCCTTACATAATTACGTACTTGATTTATCTGTCCTGCATCTTTGAAAGGATTACAATTGGGTCTCTGGCACGGCTGGTATGCGTATGCTCTACTCCACCCACGTACGAGACCATCGAAAGAGAGACAAGACGAAAGGAAGAGCGAAAAAAAGGGCAAGAGAAAAAGAGAAAGAAGGGGAGAGAGCGAAACAAAAAGAGAGCGAGAAAGAAAAACAGGAGAAACAAGGACGAGAAATACGAGAAAACGAAAGCGAGAGAGAAAGAAGGGGAGAGAGAGGGAGAGAGGGGAGAGAGAGAGAACAGAAACGACATCTAGCAAAGCATCGCCTCGCACGAGAGAGAGAGCTCGATCTCTAGACTCACGAGTCCCTCTCCCTATCACCCTCCCTCTCCCTCCCTTCCTCCCCCCTCCCTCTCTCCCCCCCTTCCTCCAGTGTCCTCTATTCTTCCTTGTTCCTCTGACTCCGGCCTCAGAGCAGAGGTCAGAGATCGGGGGGGGCCGTTTCCTCTGGACTGTCAGTGGCAGTTGGCAGTTGGCCCAGAAGAGGAGAAGCTGATAGAAGCTGTAGGTCTGATAGCGATAGACGGGATGTGGGACGGGCTCTTGTGATCTACCTGGAAGAGCTGCTTGAGGGAGAAGAGGGACCTCCTGAGCTCGGGTCCGTGAGAGTTGTACAGCTTCTCTGAAGAGGAACACAAAATGAGCTGGTTAGACAGACAGCATACAGAGAGTTCAGACTCAAGTTTCCACATTTTGTTGCTCATCCACCTACACAAAATACTACACAATGAATACTTGAAAAGTATTGTAAGTTTGGCAAAACATTTTCGAAAAAGTTTCAAAGTTTCATATATTATATATATGAGAGAGGATGTAGGTTCTCTACCCGATCAAAAGTCCACATCTAAATATGATCGAAACTTTGCAGATAATCAAATGAGCACACAATTCCCATTGTGAACCCTACCACCACAAGCTACATGAGAAAGTGTGGAGGCTTTACAACAGGGATTATTTCCAAGTCCCACTCAGGCATTTACTCTGCTCTATTGTAAATCCTCTAATCAGAAACTAGTATCGGTGATAAGGAATTTAAATAACTTTCCGTGTAGAAATCAGTCGTAGATAAAATGAAAAGGAGCTGATGGCTAAAATCTTCCTCCCGCCAGATGACACATGGTTGCTTATGGGAAGGTTAGGTTTAGCTCAGTGGTTAGAGCATCAAGAGGTTGCAGGTGCAAATCCCCCTATGTAGCTCTGGATAAAAGCATGTGCTAAGTGAAAACATGACATCAGAGAGAGCCCCAGGGTAGAGATAAGGATGAGAGTTCTCTAACCTGGTACTTGAGCCCCCCTAACCTGCATGTTCTAGATGTTTCACTGCTCCAACACACCTGATTCAAATGAATGGGTTGTTATCGGTCTTTTATTGCTCATTGATTTGAATCAGGTGTGTTGGAAGGGGCACATCTAAACCAGGATTGGGAAAAGGCTGCCTTAAAGACCTCTGCTGTGAAGATCACAGGCCTAATGCTGGCCTGGGGCTGGGGCTGAGGCTGGGGCTGAGGCTGGCCTGGGGCTGGGGCTGAGGCTGAGGCTGGCCTGGGGCTGGGGCTGGGGCTGGGGCTGGGGCTGGGCTGGGGCTGGCCTGGGGCTGGGGCTGGCCTGGGGCTGGGGCTGGAGCTGGGGCTGGGGCTGGGGCTGGCCTGGGGCTGGCCTGGGGCTGGGGCTGGCCTGGGGCTGGGGCTGGAGCTGGGGCTGGGGCTGGCCTGGGGCTGGGGCTGGGGCTGGGCCTGGGGCTGGAGCTGGCCTGGGGCTGGGGCTGGCCTGGGGCTGGGGCTGGCCTGGGGCTGGGCCTGGGGCTGGGGCTGGCCTGGGGCTGGGGCTGGAGCTGGGGCTGGGCCGACAGAGTGCTGGCTGCACCCCAGGTCGTCAGGCCTGGTTCATGACACAGCTGCAGACATGGTTTCATGTCCGTGGATCGTAAACCAATAGAAACCTGGCTGGCTCTTGCCACTCGCCACTCGAGTCTCCATGGATGCAGACAACAACAACAACTTCCAAACACCAGCCTGACATCTGGACGGGGAGGTTTACTCAGTAATGGGAATCGTAACGGGCAACAGGAATATGCTTATCTGGATCCAGAACATGTGTTTACTGCCGTGAGGTTTACAGTGTGACAGAAGTAACAGCTACTTTTACTGCAGGAATGTAAAAACATATTTTTCTACTACCACAACCCAGATTTACAGTCTTTACGAAGCTTTATGTGCATGTAGTTAAGAACACTAACAACCCGGCAAATACTGCACACAACCAGGAAACGTTATCTACATCTAGCTCACAGTGGGCCTACGAAGGATGCACGTCGACCTGCTCGAGATCCAATCACCTACGGAAACCCAGAGGAGTCAGGAGGGTTGGCTCAGAGGACAGGGAAGACAGGATGTGGTGTTTGTTTCTTCTCAGAGAGGTCACAAGCCAGTTTTTTTTATTTTCATCTTACTCTTACTTTTCATCCACACACACAATACTACACCAATGACAAAGCTAAACAGGTTGAGACAGACATCAACAAGTAAAATATTTTCGAAAAAGTTTTGAAAGGTTGAGGAAATACATTTTGAGAAAAAGGTTTTAAAGAAGTTGATGATCATTGATGAGTACTTGATGAGGATTCTCCTATACTGAGTCAGGTGGCTTAGCGGTTAGGGAATAGGGCTAGTAATGGCCCAGAGGACAGGGAAGTCAAATCTCTTGACGCCAAACAAAGTCTCTTCAAATGAGGATGACCGTTGAGAGTTTTCCCCCTAAAGTGGAATGTAAGTATTTCCTGTTTGTTTCTTCTCATAGAGGTCACAAGCCAGTTTTTTGTTTGTTGTTGTCAGTTTGGACGACAGTTGGGACTGTGTGGATGAGAAGTAAATGGTGTATAATAGTGGTGGAACCATATATCGCAATAATTTTTTTTTGCAATATGTATTGTAGAGTTTTGCCAATATGTGTATAATATGCAGTCCGTTTGATCCTATTGGTTGAGCTAGCAGCGTGCGACCTACTCTGCACCTGCATCATGCGTGCATTCACAGAACTTGCTTGAACTGCGTTCACAAAATAGTATGTACAACAAAGAATTATTGAAATGTTTAGGAAATAAATCTGTTAGTTGAATTTCAGTTTAATTTAAAATGTTTTTCAAAATATTGTGATACGTATTGTATCGTACACCCAGTATCATGATAAGTATTGTATCATGAGCTGAATGTATCGTTACACCCCTAGTGTATAACACGCGTTGTTATACAATATCCATTAAATATTTACTACTGAAGAATGTGTGATATGTTAGACAGTTCAAAAATGGACTTTGGCATGTTTGGGTTGATAGGGTTTTGCATTTTGCTGTGAGAATGGTTCACAACTGACTTCACCGTTTAAAGTCCACGGAAGTTGTTTAGAAACAGAAGCGCATCAAACTAAATGGATTCCAAAGTGGAATAGAAAACAAAATGATAAACAAACAGATGTTTATAACACGTAGTCTACGAAGAGGTACAATGGAAATAAATAGTTTGTCGCGATCAAATACCGCACGGCATAGAAAATTCAAACAGATTACTGTTCAGGTTACACAAGAGGTCTAGTTGACAAGCGCTGTGTAAAGGCTTGCTGATCAGCCTGTCCATTAGAAAGGAAGGAAGGAAGTTAGGGAAGGAAGGATGGAGGGAAGAAGGGGGCCAGTTGAGGCCAGGCCAGAGAGGGCTAATCTCAGTGAAAGATGATCCTCTCTGAGAAGGACAACCTTGACTGCTCTACAGGACACTCGCCGTGGACAACACTGACGTTCTCCTGACTCGCTGTGTGTCGAGAGTTCTCACGGGCGTTTATGGATCGGTCTATTCTGAGATATCCCTGAAAACAAACAGCATGTCCTCTTGGCCAGGGTTCCACAGTACGACATGTACCTGAGCACACAGGTGAGATTCATGAGCCCACAGCGAGCATAAACTGATTTAAAGTTTCTTCTTAAAGTTATTAAAAGGTAAGATGCAGACCAAAGGGTAATATGTATCCCAACCAAAAGAAAGCCAAACTCACACATGTTTAGACTTCAGTTTGGTCGGGTGGCATGGAACGGGACACCAAGACAGTTTGTCAGCACAGGATCAAGTATAGAGTCCTTTAAGAGGATTTAAAGTCTTTTTGGTTTTCAGAGGGATAGAATTCCAGGCTGGTGATGAACGGCTTGTCATTACTTCATCCACCGTAAGAAACAAGGCAGGATTGAGAAGTGACCAATTCTGCCTTATTTGTTGTTCCCGTTGCTTTGACGACCAGTACCCTGTCACTAGGATGAGATGTGTTTACTGCCTTCGTGTGCGGCAGTGTGTGTGTGTGTGTGCGGCAGGGTGTGTGTGTGTGCGGCAGGGTGTGTGTGTGTGTGCGGCAGGGTGTGTGTGTGTGCGGCAGGGTGTGTGTGTGTGCGGTCAGGGTGTGTGTGTGTGCGGCAGGGTGTGTGTGTGTGTGCGGCAGGATGTGTGTGTGTGTGCGGCAGGGTGTGTGTGTGTGTGCGGCAGGGTGTGTGTGTGTGTCCATGCTAACTGGTTGTGCAAACGTGCTAAGGGTATATATGTAAGTGTGTGTGTGTTTGCATGTACGTGAATGTGGGTAGCAGTGTGTGTGTGTGTGTGTCTGCACATGTGTATGCTGTATGTGTGTGTGCGCATTAGTGCTGTGTGTGTCAGTCAGGGTGTGTCTGTGCACGTTGTGTGTTTGTATGTGTGTGTAACCATCATCACCAACGCCCCCCTCCTTAAGCAGAAGCTATATGTACCTCGATCAGGAAGGAAGGCAGGCCTGCTGTAAAGTGGTGCTATACGACAGGGGCTACGTGCTCGCTGTAGATAACACACACTGCCATCTCTCAAAGGAAGAGACTGATGTTAGGAAGCAGACAAATTAAAGGACTGCAGGGACACAAACACACACACACACACTTGGTGGTTATCAGGGGTTCAACAGACAGGATGTGCCCGACCAAATAAACACACAATTAAAAACAAAAAAAGAGGCCAGGACGAAAGATGTCTAAAACTACTAGAACACCCTCCTTTTCCCCCACTTTTCACTAGAACGACCCAGCACAGCCTGATGGGAAACGAAGTTTCACATGCTGTAGAAGCTTGTTACTTCCTGACATTGGGTCATGTGACGCTCTGACCGCCAGTAGAGATTGGTTCCCAAGTCAGGGATTATAAATAAGAGTCTGACACATGGGACTGATTCCAACTATTTCTGGGGCATTTTATGATCCAGCTGCCCTCTCTCTACTTTTTCCTTTACGCATGTGGGCATGCCACCCCTGTCTCATATGCCCAGTATAATACTGACATCAGTGAAAATACATGGCATTTATTAGAAAAACAGAGCTAGATTTTGTAAGAATGTGATACGTTGTCGTGGACAACATGTTCTCACTTGCCAGGGGGATCATGGACTATCAGCCAGAAGATGGGCCTGACAGCTTTGTTTACAATATGAGAAGGAAACAGAGACGTAATCCAAACACACACACATGCAAAGATACAGCTATGTTGTTCTGGGAAACGCATCTGACTGGAGGAGGGGGGGGTGCCGGTAAACTGAACTCGAGTTCAAACTTGATCAAGTCTGTCTGTCTGCTGGGATTCTGATTGTGTAACTGAACTGGAGTCATTAGAGTTTCCACTGAATCGATTACGGCATGTTTACGTTTGCAAATTGGCAATACAAGGATGAGTAAAGCTATTTCAACACTGCTTTAACACAGAAAAATGAATCCACAGTGATCGGGAACCATAAAAGATATCAGAAGCTTAAGACCTTCACCTGCTTCCAAGATGTCTTAAGGGGATTTCCCCATGTGGGCGTGTTCTAAACAACAGATTATAAAGTTCTGAAAGGCAATAACAAAAATTTTTTTTAATGAGTTTGTCAATGCTTCCTCCTACAGTACAACACCACACTAAAAGAAGAAAGAGTTTTTAACAATTTAACCAAACTACTCACTACCTGAATGCATTACCTTTGAGACACTTTTCAGTGGTGAATAATGTTAACCTGTCACTTCAAAAGTAATATGCCATGCTGAGCTGCTCACAAACGGTGTGTGTGTGTGTGGTGTGTGTGTGTGTGTGTGTGTAAGCACAGTTAATGACACTTTGAGGTTTAAAGTGCGATAGGGAAATGGCTTCAAGTGCATTTCCTTAGTCAAGCTGGCCATCAGTGCATTCCTCAAGTCAAACAGAATGAGCTTATTCAGGGTGATACGATTTCTCCGCAGCTCCCAGAGAGAAGGAAACAAGGAGGAAAACTAGACTTGATCGAGCACAGATAACCTGAACTATCAGGTTATCAGCTGTTCTCAGCTCTCAACTATCAAGTTCTCAGCTTTCATATCTCACCTCTCAATCCTTGAAGCACCACGGACAAGGAAGTGAAAGATTCTGAAAGTCAATCGTAGGAAACTAAAAAAGGAAAGTCCTATTTTGCACTGTAGCCTAAAGCAAGACTGACGTAGCAGCAGTACACACAGTTGAACTCAGAAGTGGCGTTCCTCAGCTAGACGCGGTCTACCTCAACCACAGCGGTATTTGCCGTTCTCCAACGCTATCATTCAAGTGATCGACAAAGCGCCAGACAGAAATGAATCCCAGCCAACGTCACATCTCTAATTGCCGGAAGTTACCGGGCCCTTGCCTTGGACCTCAAAAAACAACTTCTTTGAACCCTGTGGCCCCACACAGACCCCTCACACACCCCTCACACACACCCTCACACACACCCCTCACACACACCCCTCACACACACCCTCACACACACCACCCCCCCCAGTTTCACATCAACAGACGAGATGTCAAATCATCAAAGGCCTCGCTGGAGCCTCAGCTAACGAGAGCTAAATTACCTGAAGAAGAGGATTATCTGACGACGGGCGTTTATTCTTTGACCTTAAACCTAGAACACTAACTTAGGCTGACATTGATCTCGGCTCTTTGCGAGTATGAACCTTTAAAACTATGTAAGGTTACTTCTGAAGTCATAATATCGATTGACAAGGAGCTGGCTAAATTGGGACAGAAACGTGTGACATGTATGAACCACTAATATTTGCGGAACTCTGAGGGATTTTATTTTAATGACGATTCTAGAACTCTTGATAGAACTCTTCTGTGCAGATATTAGATCCCCCGCCTCCTTCGCTCACGACTTCTGCTTCCTGGTTTAGGCAGAGCCGTCTCTCATCCCTCCCAGATGGATCTGACCTCAAGTGTTTGTTGAATCTGGCGACCATCTTGGTAAGGTCTAATTGGCAGGACTCTATCATGTGCACAGTCGTCTCGTCCTGAAACCGGGAGGAAAGGAGGAGGGCTAAGAATAGAGGCCTGGTGCCGTGTTCCAGACAGGATATTGTCTTTGAAGCAGTGCAAACAGTGTGAGATACTGAGGTAAAAAAATCGATGAAGATCCGGCCTTATATCCTCCTAATACAACGCAGAGTAAGGTGTCCTAGTGAAGAAGGTTCTGACAGGGCTGAGGGCCGGGTGTGTGTGTGTGTGTTAAATGTGCACTTTGTGTGTATATGTGTGCTCGCGTGTGTAGACGCTGTGTGTGTGTGTGTGTGTGTGTGTGAGTGTGTGTGTGTGTGTGTGTGTGTGTGTGTGTGTGTGTGTGTTTATGCGGGGTGGGAGTGTGCATGTGTTCAAAACAAATAAAAAGGTTAAAAAAAGGAAGACCAACCTCTCCATGGTAAAAAAAGAAAAGAAAAGCCAGTTAAATAGCTACATTCCTGTGGAGAGATCTCTGACCTGGACCAGGTTCTCCTGTGTTTACTTCTACACAGGGAGTCCAGCACCCAAATAAAACCAGACACCAGTCTGCAGACACCAAGGGCCAGACAGACACCCCCGAGCGGGTCGACTCAACCGGGACTGCCTTCCAGAACAGTAGCAGTGACTCCTCCGACAGGTCAAAGGTCACACATGTCAAACCTCAGATCCCCAAGGTGGTCCAGTTTCAAGGTTGAGTCCCCCTACACAAACCACAAATCTCCATAAAAGGACAAGAAGCAAAAAAACAGCTAACTTGAATCACTAAAAACAGGTTCTCGGTGAGAGTTGCCAAACTCGGTGCAGCAATCTAAATCATTCCCAGAGTTGGGAGGACTGCGGGCTGTGTTCAGCTGTCAAGTGTGTCTGTAACGAGCTAGGAGTGTTTGCTGGTCACCGTGTGAGTGCTGGACATAGTTATGTAGGAGTCAGGTGGCTGAGCGGTTAGGGAATCGGGCTAGAAATCTTTATTAGTCAGTGTGTGGTGGCTAGAAATCTGAAGGTTGCCAGTTCGATTCCCGGCCGTGCGAAAATAACATTGTGTCCTTGGGCAAGGCACTTCACCCTACTTGCCTCGGGGGAATGTCCCTGTACTTACTGTAAGTCGCTCTGGATAAGAGCGTCTGCTAAATAACTACATGTAAATGTAACTCTCAAACACCTGCAGCCAGACATTTCATGAGAAACTGTCTTCATAAATATGATCCAGCAGTCATCCAGGCTGAGACCAGGCCAGAACAGTGCATCTGGCATCGCTTTACGCAGCCCAAGCACAATTACCCCTGATACTGATCACCAACCAGCCACTGTGGACAATAGACCTGCATGTGAGAACCTGGTAACTGCCCTTAGCAACCGAGATTAGCGACTCAACCACTCCCTAAATTCTTGGAATGCTATGAAGCAGTTTGTGGTTCATCTTAGAATTGTTCTAGTGGGAGTGGTTTGTGCTTTCGAATATCAGTAGCTGCACAGTGACAATACAGGTAACATGTTTGGGTGATAGGAGAACAGGTAAACTACACTTTGATTTGAGCCAAACCGTGGTTGACATTAGGTCAGAGATCCCAAATATCTCCATCAGGTTCCTGGTGTTTGAGGGTCAGTTTTATGAGGTGCTGTAGTTTCTGTTTAGCCCAGCCAAGGGCAGCAACGGGGAGACGAACAATTCTGTCACCGGTGGTCGACTTTTAAACTTGTGATAAGGTCTTATATAAATGTTGTTACTGACCTGCGCTCCAAGCACAGACTGGCCCCACCGTGTGTGGGCGTGCAAGGTCTGCCAGATGGAGAGAGAGAGAGAGAGACAGAGAGACAGAGAGACAGAGAGACAGAGAGACAGAGAGACAGAGAGACAGAGAGACAGAGACAGAGACAGAGAGAGAGAGAGAGAGAGAGAGAGAGAGAGAACCCTTCAGCTAAGTCTGTGATAGAATACCACTGCGTGTCTCACCTGAGATGGGCTCACACATGCCAGTTCAGTGTCATAATTATTAAATAATTATTATATAATAATAATTATGTAACGTTTGGTTGGGTAGAGGACTTGTGTGGGTTATGCACCAAGTGGAGCAATTCATACAGTATTGTTTATACATACGATCAGGTCATAATTTAATAATAAAAGGTTGTTCACAAGCATGTACAAGTACTCTACTCATAATTTTGCCAGAATCTAAATGCTTAATGATGCGTGTCCTCTCATAATATGAGATTTCATAACAAAACAAACATTTTAAATCACTGTGTATCACACACGTATCACTGTGTGTGAGGCAAAATAAATTACCTTAAAAAGTAAAAGACTGGGAAAGGGTCCAAAGAATTGAGCCAGAGGGATATAAGATAGTCTGTGGTTGCAACCTAGAGGCCAGAGGCCTGGAAGTATAGCCTGCTAATCCAACAGAAGACACTGTGTGGTCCCTGACTGTCTGGATGGGTGCGACTGGCACAGTGTGATGCCTGGGGATGAAGGAGATATTCAGGGATGATTACTCACAGGCAGTGGACCTTGACCCAAAATGGCCGCCAGCCAAAACCAGTTTCACGAAGGGATAGTTGCTGCACCGGGACAGCGACAGCTGGCCGGTCCAGGACAGGATTGGGATTGTTAGAGAGAGGGGGATCACCAGCCTGAGGCTTCCCCAGCAAGAGACATGGGGTGTGTGTGCGTGTTGGTGTGTGTGTGTCTGTGTGTGTGTGTGTGTGTGTGTGTGTGTGTGGAGGGTCAAATACCTGTGCTCTGACCACAGCTCTGCAGATAGCCTTTAGCAACTGGGTGTTGAACTCGGGTGGACCCTGGCATGGCAGCAGATTAAAGGGCGATCGAGATGTGTGTGCGTGGATGTGTGTGTGTGTGTGGGGAGCATAACAGAGGGGTAGCCCTGGAGAAATGATTAATTTCACCCATGTCCTCTACCAGGACAGACATCTTTAAGCCACCACTTCTCATTGGTCCCCAAGTGGGACAGAGAGGAAAAATAGATGGAGGAAGAAAGCGACCATTATGAATCTCTCAGGGGGGAAAAAAACTCACAGGCGAAACTGTATTCACAAGTCATACAAAAATGAGTTAAAAAATATTTGAAAAAAACGGTAATTAAAATCTGCTGATGCTCACGCTGTTGTTGTGCCCTGTTGATACTTGTATGTCTATGGGCACTTTGTGTCCTCTTCTCCACAAGCTTAGTGACTGGCTGGCACCGCTGTTATAAATAGCGTCCAACTGGGCTATAGGGCTGTATCCCTCCCCAGTCCCAGTGGAGAAGAGCTGGCCAAACACACTGGGCACCAGGCAGAGCAAAGGGAGGATGTGGAGGGAGAGGAGGAAGAGCGAGAGTAAGGTAGAGAGAGAGTGAGATGGAGATGGAGGGAAAGGTGGAGAGAGAGAGAGAGAGAGACAGAGAAAGAAAGATAAAAGGAGGGGGCAGAGGACATTGCCCAGTCCATAATGTGGGCCAGTCTCTCTCTCCCTACCGCCCTCCCTCTCTCTCTCTACTTCTCTCTACGGGCCCAAGTCATTTAACCACAAGCCAGCAGCAGGGGTTCACACATTAGAGTGGATATGGAGATCATTATAGTTAAACGACACACGACTGGCGGCTCTTACAGTTCCCTCCCTGCTGAGTCTGGGCTTAGGCAGGCAGTTGAGCTAGGAACTCTCACTGGGAATTGGGAAACTACCTCTATGCTAACCGCTAAGCTATGCTAACAGCACCTCATTGGGTTCAGTTGAGCTAGGAGCTCAGACTTTGTGCTCGTAGCTAGGGCTAACCACTGGGAGGCTGGTGGGTGCTTCTTGTTGTTGTCATATGCAGGAACTGGCTCTTGGGGTTTGGGTTCACAGGGGTTTTCTACTGGGGCACTGGGCCTGAATACTGGAGCTGTGATGGGGCAGGTCCCAAACAAACCACCTCCACGCTAACCGCTAAGCTGTGCTAACAGCACCTCATTGAAAGCCTTGGAGTGTTAACGCTAGCTAACCCTGCTTTACTGTAACTCACCCAGCGATGTGTGGTACGCGCTTGTACCACGCGGTACTGAGGTGTGAGATAGTCAAGGCTGCATGCCTGCTTAATGACTGGACACGCTCATCACTCTGGTGTCTTTCTCGACAGAAAGTGAGAGGGAGAGAGATTGATGGTTCTGTAAAAACAAGGCTGCGCTGTGGAGATGAACAAACACTTGCTTGGGAGCTGATCGACCAGAACTGCCTGCTTCGCAGCACCTATAGCTATAAAAAGGTTGTTCCTTTTGCAATTAGTGTAGGCTAAAAATGGCAAGCATGTTAAGTATGTGAAAAGGAACTGTTTATCTACTTGGCCTTGAAGACAACTTAACACTATAGGATAGAATTTCAAACGAAATATGTGAGACGGTATTTAGGTAGACCAAACATCTTATTTATCAGTTTGGGACGATGCACTTCAAGGGTAGCAGCCTTCAGGGTTCTGAAGTTTTTGAAATGTAACTGGAGGGAGTCAGTTGGTAACAGAGAGAGTCAACAAGGGGATCTCTGCCCTTTGGAGACATGAGATGGAGACATGAGATGACCCAGATATGAAGAGTCTGGCATTTCCTGTTACTGCATCTGAATTAGAATGATCCGTGACGACACAAAGCAATCAGTGTGGATCCAGTTCTCGTCCTTATATTTCAGGGAAAAAAAAACAGAAAATAATATTTCAATAAACCATCAAATTCGACATGGTCAGTCGAAACAACAACATTTTCACTGCATCGGCTATTGAAAGGATGCATGGGATTTGCTTCTCTCTCATCGAGTTATCAACCCTAGATAGAGAATGAGAGATCTTCATAACCTGAGCAACTAAGGTGCAGCAAAATGGTGCTGAACCTCCTGTGGTAACGTTCCCAATCCAGGGTGTGGCCCCTGAACAAACAAACGTTTTGTTCCTGTATCACAATAGGTTTCTATGTCTACAACACCAAGCCAATGATAGTCGATACGCATGACGCAATTCTATAAAATAATTCTAAACGCCACCTCCGTCAGAGAAGTGAGAGAACGAGGACAGAAGGCAATTAGCGGTTCCCCCCGTGGCCCATTTTGTTGTCTATGTGTTAATGAGAGGAATCAACGTCCAGCAAAGCTCCAAGGCCAGTCATGTGACCTTCCAGTCATGTGAAAGCCCTTCCTAGTGGATCGATGGAAACTGTGTTCGGACAGCATGGGTGTGAAAGGACCTCAGGTCACGTATGTCAGACCGGCGCACACGTCTACAGAACATACAAGCACACACGTCTACAGAACATACAAGCACACACGTCTACAGAACATACAAGCACACACGTCTACAGAACATACAAGCACACACGTCTACAGAACATACAAGCACACACGTCTACAGAACATACAAGCACACACGTCTACAGAACATAAAAGCACACACGTCTACAGAACATACAAGCACAGACATCTACAGAACATACAAGCACACACGTCTACAGAACATACAAGCACACACGTCTACAGAACATACAAGCACACACGTCTACAGAACATACAAGCACAGACATCTACAGAACATACAAGCACACACGTCTACAGAACATACAAGCACACACGTCTACAGAACATACAAGCGCACACGTCTACAGAACATACAAGCACACACGTCTACAGAACATAGAAGCACACACGTCTACAGAACATACAAGCACACACGTCTACAGAACATACAAGCACACACGTCTACAGAACATACAAGCACACACGTCTACAGAACATACAAGCACACACGTCTACAGAACATACAAGCACACACGTCTACAGAACATACAAGCACACACGTCTACAGAACATACAAGCGCACACGTCTACAGAACATACAAGCGCACACGTCTACAGAACATAGAAGCGCACACGTCTACAGAACATACAAGCACACACGTCTACAGAACATACAAGCACACACGTCTACAGAACATACAAGCACACACGTCTACAGAACATACAAGCACACAGATACAAGCACACAGACGAACGTAATCAGAGAAACACGCGTTCATGTTACACAGCCTTTCCACGGCAACAGCAAAAAAGGAATTTCTCAGTGTCAAAATGAGTCACTACAGGATGTAATATCACACATGCAGTGTGAACGTGTAATGTGCAAATCATTTTTTACGGACACATTCCTGTAAGTCCTGACAGAGCAGTTATTCCCACTAAAAAACACTCACCCAACAACAGGAAGTCAATCACGCAACAACAGGAAGAAACGTCAGGGAGTAGACTAGTGTGTGTGTGTGTTAGTGCGTGTGTGTGTGTGTGTGTGTGTGTAGGGGGATGCATCCTGAAGAAACGTCAGGGAGTAGACTAGTTCAGTCAATTCCAGGCAATGTGGTGTTAGTGTGTGTGTGTGTGCATGTGCGTGTGTGTGTTAGTGTGTGTGTGTGTGTAGGGGGATTCATCCTGAAGACACTTCAGGGAGTAGACAAGTTCAGTCAATTCCAGGCAATGTGGTGTTAGTGCGTGTGTGTGTGTGTGTGTATGTGTGCATGTGTGTGTGTTAATGTGTGTGTGTGTGTGTTAGTGTGTGTGTGTGTGTGTGTAGGGGGATGCATCCTGAAGAAACAACTGCTCAAGCTCCGGGGGGAAGAACACGATTCAACAGCACTCGTAGTCTGTCACTGCATCTGAAATGTCTCACATGCCCGTGGATTTGGAATAGAAGTGACCTATCTGTCATGTCGATCAACGTGGTGGCTAGACGGCTTGGCACGTATTTACTACCTCATGTCCAAGGAGCGCTCTGTACACGCATGCTCCCGCCTCTCGTGAAGGACTATTCATTGCGAGGGACTGCCGGAACACACACACACGTACACACACATATACACACACACACACACGTACACACACACGCACACAGTGTGTGGCTCCCTTAGTGGTTTTATCCACTGACAGAATTGTAACAGTGGACAGTTACATTACTTAATACTGCCAGCTTTTTTTGGTGACAGACTTCAATTATTGATGGTATTGATTAAATCAAATTCGAAGGCAGCAGCTAATGTGGAGGTTCCTTTTCCATTAGGCACTTGAACACTGAGTTCGCTGGCAAAAGATTCCACAGCAATTTTCCTTCTCATTTGGACGGTTCTCCCTTCAGGTAAAACAGAAAGCGAGAAGGGTGTGTGTAGGGAGTCAGGTGGCTGAGCGGTTAGGGAATCGGGCTAGTAATCTGAAGGTTGCCGGTTCGATTCCTGGCCGTGAAAAAAATGACGTTGTGTGTTGAAGAGGGCAAGGCACTTCACCCTACTTGCCTCGGGGGAATGTCCCTGTACTTACTGTAAGTCGCTCTGGATAAGAGCGTCTGCTAAATGACTAAATGTAAATGTAAATGTTGAGGGAAAGGCCACTGTTGCCGGTCAGTTAAAGGAGGGGAAACCCTCTTCAACTTGTAAGTATACAGCCAGAAAGGGAAACCAGGATAAGTGACTCATTCGAGGAAAACTCCTTATGACCCAGAGAACACTTTCAAGAGCCATAAACATTCACTCCCCCATCGCCTGTGAAGAGACTAGACTAGTGGGATGGGATCAAGAAAAGCATCCATCAGCTTGATTCAACAGACCGAGAATGTAGCTGTGCCGTTAACTTGCAAAGCACCTCAACAGCTAGGATGATGCCCCTGGTAAACAAGCAACAAGTGGTCAAAGCTCAAAACAACCAGTTCATTTCTCAGCCCACGCAAGTTTGAGAAGTAGGTCAAGCAGCTGTTGCTTTAGGTTTTACAGATCATTGAGGGGTTGAATAGCTCAGTGGTAGAATATTTGACAGCAAATACAGAAACGAATCCATTTAAATCCCTCACCCCCCCCCCAACTCCTTCTCTCGGATGTCACTTTGAATAAAAGCATGTTGTTATTATTATTACTGTGTTCCAATGATTTGGGAGCTACAGTAGTGATGTCGCAGGCAGCTAAGTGAGATGGCTGAGCGGTTAGGGAAACAGGCTATTAATCAGAAGGTTGCCGGTTCGATTCCCAGCCGTGCTAAATGACGTTGTGTCCTTGGGCAAGGCACTTCACCCTATTTGCTTGGGGGGGGAATGTCCCTGTACTTACTGTAAGTCGCTCTGGATAAGAGCGTCTGCTAAATGACTAAATGTAAAATGTAAATGTAAGTGCTAAGTCCCCCAAACCTCCTGCTATCTGCTAATGCGGGTGAACACACACGTTGCTGGAATTGTTTACCAGCAAAAGTTGCCGAGGCTAAAAGAGGAGCACAGGAACCTGTTAGTCAAGCCCAACTACCTTTTGTCTCCCGGTCATGCAGAAAGAAAAACACCCAGTCTGGCTAAACTAGCGGATCTGAACCACTGCAGATCATCTACTTTGCGATTGTAAACATACAGCCTGAGACAGGAGAAGGAAATGTGCCCGTTTGTGTCGTGTGTGTGTGTGTGTATCTGTGTGTGTGTGTGTGTATCTGTGTGTGTCTGTGTGTGTGGTATCGCTGTGGTATCGCTGTCTTATCCAAGGTGACTTCATCAACGATACGTAAACATATTCTGGAGGCACGCAGGTGTCAGTGTGAAGGGTTGGACGACGGCCAGCTACTTCGTTTAGTGACGTCCATGTTTTGCAGCATTGTGTCCATGTGTTCATGTACAGAAAAAACGGAGGCTAGATGTCTCGTTTGCTCTTTGCATAACTCAACAACTCAAAAGAGTGTAAAAAGAGTTTATCTCCAGCTAACCAGGAACAGACAGACATTCCCCGAAACGTCTTCTTCGCCTCAATAACAGCAACCCCACTGACCTCAGTGACGGTCTTGTTCTCATCAAGACTTGTCAGAGCCGAGGATAAAATGTAGTCACACTTGAACCCATGTTTAACGTACTGCCTGACTAGCCGAGTGCAGCCCAGTAAACCCTTAATGGAGCAACATTGGAAGGTTACATAATTCCTTGGAACCCTGGAAGGTTGGTAGAGTCAGTATAGTTACAAGACTGGGCCCGTCAAAACCAACACTGCTTAAGGCAGGTAACAGTAACACTACGTAAAAGCCAGATATGAACAGTTACCAAGGAAACTCACTCATTTCCTGAGATGAGTCTGTTCTACTGTAGGAGTGGTTATCCCGTTGTGTCTACACTCGTCTCTCTCGTGCATCATGTGACTAAACACAGTTGCGTAGTAGAAAACTTAAGTCACCCGGCTGCATCTTTGGTGATGTGCTGTACTTCCTACAGCTTATGCCCCAGCTGTACGTTACTTTCGACACATCAGTGCCAAGTGCTACATCTCAAAAAGTGTGCAACAACATGGGCTGTTGCAGTCTGGAAAGAATACTAATGTATCTCATCACAATGTTAAGGACGTTACTTAGGATTCAAAGGAAATAACAGGAGGATAAAAACCATCTAGGCATCCCTTGGACGGTGGAGAATTTTCCCCTCGCTCCCCGCCACGAGCTAGGAAAGAACTACTGTCTGGGACCGATGATGGAAAGAGGACTTGAGATCTTTGGGGGAGGGGGGGGAGGGGAGGGGAGGGGAGGGGAGGGGAGGGGTAGGGGAGGGGAGGGGAGGGGAGGGGAGGGGAGGGCAGGGGAGGGCAGGGGAGGGCAGGGGAGGGCAGGGGAGGGGAGGTGTGTACTTACCCAGGATGGAGTGGACCCGGACGGAGAGCTGGGTACGAAGGATCAGGATGGGCTTCTTCCCTTTTCTGCGGAGAAGAGGATGAGAAGACGGTTTAGAAGACGGTTTAGAGTGAAAAAGGAGGCAGCCTGATTGAGGAACCACTCAACATTCTAAGATAAAACGGAATTCTTAAATTGAGAAGTGCAGCACTATATTTCCTCAAACATTAGCCTAAAAAAATATATGTATAAAAAAATTAAAATAAAAAAAATGCCTCAAACACATTTCAGTTGGACATTTTCTTTATCGTCCGTCTCTTCCACAATGGGAACAAGTGGAGAGCAGTGAAATGAGGCGTTTTTGATGTGTAGCGTCTGAACGCTAACACAGCTGGCTGGAGAGACACTGGATCTCCATCGCCCTGACTCCCACACACTGCCATCCCATAAACAGAGGCAAGGCTGTGACGGCCGCGGCCCGACCAGCAAGGATTTGTACTATGGAAACTTCTAGAACTGACATAGAGGTATGGAAAGTATCTGTCCCTGTCTGAAAGTGTGTGTGTGTGTGTAGGTCTGAAATAAAGGATTTAGGTTCTCAGCAACTGACACATACTCTGAACACATGCAGTAGCTGCACATAGACTCTTAGAGACGATAATCACGCCCACATTTTCCAGGCCACGTCTAGTGACACATTTCCTCTTTGTATTTCACCCCAACACAGTTACTTACTTTCCCCACCCCAAGTTACCAGTGTTTTAGCTCTGACCAACCGCCCCAGACACACACACACAACCACACACATGGCCACACACACACACACACACAACCACACACACACACACACATGCAGTTACGAGACCCGCTGCCAATTTTCCTGTGATCACCATGTTCGTAAAGGCAGCAGCCACCCCGGTCTTGCAGTAACTTCAGGGGATCCTTTGAGGTAACTTTTCTAATGGGAGGGAACCTGGATCCAAAGCAAACATGCTGCGGACTCCAAGAGCCAACAGTGTTTTTCTTTCACGGTCACGTTTTCTACTGAATAGTTACATCATCTTGCTAGTGTTGTTACTCTTTTTATACCGCAAAGACAGCGGCTTATGTGTTTTGGATTCCCGCAAAGACTACGGCTTGTATTTTGTTGTTACATTTTATTATTATTTGTATTACTTTTATCACTTGTATTAT
>CAEFZP010000377.1:35000-75564 GCA_903064625.1 Mallotus villosus
TCACCCATACACTAGCTCTCCCCTCGGTCATCACAGCTCCGTGCCATATTCTGCGCCGCGGGTCTCCAAGGAGACGAGGAGCTGGGAGTGACAGAGAGGTGTAGAAATGGTCTGCAGTCTGTCATGTTTTATACAAAGAGACGAAACACAACTTGCGTCTCTGTGATTCTGAAAGGTTGTTTGTCTGAATCTACCGTCTAGGGGTTTCAACAAATGCAGATAAAATGATTTTTTCCACTAAAAAGAAGCGAAATTTCCATGATTTTTCGGGCCCTTTAAATCACCACTTCTAAATTTCCAGAGTTTTCCATGGCCGTGGGGACCCTGACAGTAACTTGTTTCAGATCACAGAGATCAGGCAGTGGCCTAGTCTCACAACCCCCACCGTCTGCTCTGCTGGTACAGAAATAAAACACTGTCTCTATCCTGACTCAACCCTGTGTTTTTTACTGTCATCACTCTGTCTTTACCACTGATCTCTCCCTCCCTCCCCTTCCTTTCTCTCGCTCTCTTTCCCCTCACTTTCTCCCTCTACTCCCTCTCATTCTCTCCCTAGTGGTGTCATACGTACACGGGACTCTGACTCACCTTGTACAGACACATCAGTCCTCTCTAAGCCCTCTGCTCTGCTACTGACACACCACACGCTAAGACACACTCACGGCCTGCCACAATGACTCACCTTGTGTCTGTGGGATATGCTTTTACGCATTAATATCTATCCTGTACAGTGACTGGCTTAAATAAGTTATCTCAGAGTCGGTTGAGAGTCAACAGCCTCAATACGAATCAGAACATATTGTGCCACCAAACAGCACCAAAGAAAGTGTTTACTAAGATAAAACTAATTGGTTTGGAGGAGTTATCCACCGAAGGAGTCTGCGTGTGAGTATAAGAGGGAATCGGAAGAGACAGGAGGAGAGACAGGAGGAGACACAGAGGGAGAGACAGGAGGAGAGACAGGAGGAGAGACACAGGAGGAGACACAGAGGGAGAGACAGAGGGAGAGACAGGAGGAGAGAAAGAGGGAGAGACAGGGGGAGAGACAGAGGGAGAGACAGGAGGAGAGACAGGGGAAGAGACAGGAGGAGACACAGGGGGAGAGACAGGAGGAGAGACAGGGGGAGAGACAGAGGGAGAGACAGGAGGAGAGACAGAGGGAGAGACAGGAGGAGAGACAGGGGGAGAGACAGGAGGAGAGACAGGGGGAGAGACAGAGGGAGAGACAGGAGGAGACACAGGAAGAGAGACAGAGGGAGAGACAGGAGGAGAGACAGGGGGAGAGACAGGAGGAGAGACAGAGGGAGAGACAGGAGGAGAGACAGAGGGAGAGACAGGAGTAGAGACAGAGGGAGAGACAGGAGGAGAGACAGGGGGAGAGACAGAGGGAGAGACAGGAGGAGAGACAGGGGAGAGACAGGAGGAGAGACAGAGGGAGAGACAGGAGGAGAGACAGAGGGAGAGACAGGAGGAGAGACAGAGGGAGAGACAGGAGTAGAGACAGAGGGAGAGACAGGAGGAGAGACAGGGGGAGAGACAGAGGGAGAGACAGGAGGAGAGACAGGAGGAGAGACAGGAGTAGAGACAGGGGGAGAGACAGGAGGAGAGACAGGAGGAGAGACAGAGGGAGAGACAGGAGGAGAGACAGAGGGAGAGACAGGAGGAGAGACAGGAGGAGACACAGGAAGAGAGACAGAGGGAGAGACAGGAGGAGAGACAGGGGGAGAGACAGGAGGAGAGACAGAGGGAGAGACAGGAGGAGAGACAGAGGGAGAGACAGGAGTAGAGACAGAGGGAGAGACAGGAGGAGAGACAGGGGGAGAGACAGAGGGAGAGACAGGAGGAGAGACAGGAGGAGAGACAGGAGTAGAGACAGGGGGAGAGACAGGAGGAGAGACAGGAGGAGAGACAGAGGGAGAGACAGGAGGAGAGACAGAGGGAGAGACAGGAGGAGAGACAGGAGGAGAGACAGGAAGAGAGACAGGAGGAGAGACAGGAGGAGAGACAGGAGGAGAGACAGGGGGAGAGACAGGGGGAGAGACAGGAAGAGACACAGGAGTAGAGACAGGAGGAGAGACAGGAGGAGAGACAGGAGGAGACACAGGAGTAGAGACAGGAGGAGAGACAGGAGTAGAGACAGGAGAAGAGACAGGAGGAGAGACAGGGGGAGAGACAGGAGAGACAGGAGGAGAGACAGGAGGAGAGACAGGAGGAGAGACAGGAGGAGAGACAGGAGGAGAGACAGGAAGAGAGACAGGAGGAGAGACAGGAGGAGACACAGAGGGAGAGACAGGAGTAGAGACAGGAGGAGAGACAGGAAGAGAGACAGAGGGAGAGAGAGGAGGAGAGACAGAGGGAGAGACAGGAGGAGAGACAGGGGGAGAGACAGGGGGAGAGACAGGAGTAGAGACAGGAGGAGAGACAGGAAGAGAGACAGGAGGAGAGACAGGAGGAGAGACAGGAAGAGAGACAGAGGGAGAGACAGGAGGAGAGACAGAGGAGAGAGAGGAGGAGAGACAGAGGGAGAGACAGGAGGAGAGACAGGGGGAGAGACAGGAGGAGAGACAGGAGGAGAGACAGGGGGAGAGACAGGAGGAGACACAGAGGGAGAGACAGGAGTAGAGACAGGAGGAGAGACAGGAAGAGAGACAGGAGGAGAGACAGGAGGAGAGACAGGGGGAGAGACAGGGGGAGAGACAGTGGGAGAGACAGAGGGAGCCGTCCTTACGCAGTGTCTTCGTACAGCTGCTCCAGCTCATCTCGCTGCTCCGCCATAGACATCTCCAGGTCCAGGTAGTTCCCATTGGTGGCCAGCTGCAGGGCACACTCTTCCAACTGGGAGGGTGAGAGGGGGGAGGGGTGGGGGTAAGGAGAGATCGGCAGACAAGTGAACATACATTCACACACTTTCCCTGTCTCTCTTTCTCTCTCTCACACACGCACACGAAGATCCAATTCTCTCGTCTTTTTGATCCTGGCATACTTCACGACTGTAATCACATCCCTCTGATCAATCTCTAAAGTATTCGACAGACCGATGAGAGAGGCTGCGTGCTTTCTCTAAACATGGCAGGATATCTCTCTTGGCCTGGGAGATGCTGTCATCCTTCACATTTAGAAGGACTTTGAGCTTGTTCTGAGGTTAGAATATGTACTCTCTATTTATAGCATTTCAGTCATCATCTTGATAACTCTGGCATGGCCGCATAGTCTTGTTGTTGTAGCGTTGTGAGTCAGAAAAGGGCATTTCTGTGGCATACCTCATGCGCACAGTTCACTGATATCATGTTTACTTATAATGAGTGATAGAAGCCACACAACAATCATTAAATACCAACCAGTCCAGGAATTTTTTTTAAAACATGTAAACAAAGCCACGGCATGAGCAATCACATAACAATTACAACTACGCACTCATAACTATCGACATGCCTATAAGAGTTATATTGGGACTAGTTAAGAAACACATTTGAGAGGAACGGAAGGTTGTTTTATTAATGGTTGGGACAAGATATCATACCACACTCTACAGGAGTTTCCTATCCCAGAATACAAAGTCAAGGAGGCCATTTCACTGAGCTTATCTTGTGTTTACAGATCCCACCCTTTCCTTGATCAACTCAATTTAGCCCTAAACTGGCAACTGCGGGGGGGGGTTACATTTGCCAGATACCCCTCTTCTTATGAAAGACACAGACCTAAACCTAGGAAAACATCAGAAAACATTTGACGGGTCAAGTTGTTTGAATACAAAGTTGCCAATGGGGTGTGCAAACTGTCGTGCCCGTTTGCATCGCTACTACCTGTCTTTCTGATCTCACCAGGGCAGTGAGAGTCTCGCCTCAGGTTCATGTTTGCGATCAGAGATTGGATTGGCGATGGAATGCGTTTCGGTGGAACACAGTTTCAGGATCAGTCAAAGAGGGATTAAGTGGGGGGGGTTGAAACAATTTGAACACAGATAGCGTACTTCTCCACAATGCAGACAAGGGAAGATACATGAACTTGCATGTTGGCATAGCAGCCTGCATGTCATATGCATGTGTGCGGATCCATTGCACATTCAGTTTTTACTTGTGATTTCAAGTATTCACATGTACAACAAGGCTAAGGCTGTAGCACTGACAACAATTTAAGTAAATACAAGTCAAAATCAACCCGTTTGCAGTGGGGAAGTGTAATATATAATGGATTTCAAAAGCTAACAGAAGGAATTGGATTCAGGTATTCAAGTAAACTATGATTGGCATAGCTGGTCACACCTGTTAACTTTCTTGCGTCGACAAAACACTTCTGCACACTTCTGAACTTAGAACACTACTTCGTTTAAAAGTGTCAACAGACATACCTTCAAAGGTGCCTCTAGAAGTTTGTGAATTCCGGCAATTTGTTCACTCAATGCAAGGTTTTCATCGATATTGTACGGTGGCGGTCGTCTCGGCTCTGGAAAATTGGTGCAAACGAAAGGGTCCGAATCCTCCAGATATTGGACTCGGCATGTGATAGTAGCCATGGCTCAATCTTGTAATATTATTGTTCTATGTGTCCCATTGAAACGAGAAATAATAGGAGACGCGACTCGCTCAGTTGAACAGATGCAATTGTTGCTGAAGGAAAAGATCGCTCGAGCGGACTAGGCTACCCGAGGGAGTCGTGACGTCATATGAGTCATGCGAATGAAAATAGAGCTTTCCTTGGCCACCCTGCTCAGCTGGCACACACCCCCCCTTCCTACAACACCGCTGTCTATACGAGCCTACATATTACAACATTATAATAATGTAAAATGTATAATGTAAAGTTGGATCCATTGCAGGTTAAACAATCAGTAACATTACCAGAACTGACGATGGAATAATTGGCTACAGACTTGTTGATGGTTATTTTAGCTTCTAAGTTTCTTCCACTTTCTTTCCATCCGCTGTTGGCCTCTTCAACAAGGCCAAGGGCCTTCTCTGATTTAAGGGTTTTATATTGTAAATGATGGCTACTTTATATTTTATGTTTTATTCTAAATCCCCTTAGTATTAGCTAGACTTTGTAAAGTGGTCTTTTACAAGTGCTGCAGTCAAAGTTTTGTGAAAGAGCTCTCTCTTGTGGTATAACGACGCTAATACAAGCAGGGGCGCTCCATTCCACATTTCTGACGGCCGTCAGAATGTGTGACCCAAAATGTAAAAAAAGAAAGAAAGGTGTGACCCCACCGTAACTGCTTCCCAAAGGAGTTAAAACTTTGAACGATGGTTTGGGGTAGTTATGTCATCCCTTCACACTAATCTGGACCCATGTTTTCTGATTTTGATTCATCACAGAGCCAGTACCACAGAGGTCACCATTTCTGATGACGGCCGTCAGAATGTGTGACCCCACCGTAACTGCTTCGCAAAGGAGTTAAAACTTTGAAAGATGGGTTTGGGGTAGTGTAGGAGCCATGCATGTCCCTTTACATAGGAGCCAGCTGTATTATATTTACATATGATTTAATTGGCTATATGTCACTATAGGAGTCACGGGGGATGGTCAGACAATTAGTGGCAGCCTATTTAAGCACCTTTACACCTACATGGGGGGTAGAGAGGGGGTGAGTGTGGGTTTGCATTTTTTGTTGACCGTTTACGCTTAGAACGCTTACGCTTAGAACGCTTAGAACACTCAATACGCTTTGTAGAACGCTCAGTACGCTTTGTGGAACGCTCAGTACGCTTTGTGGAACGTTCAGGACGCTTTGTAGAACACTCAGTACGCTTTGTAGAACGCTCAGTACGCTTTGTGGAACGCTCAGTACGCTTTGTAGAACGCTCAGTACGCTTTGTAGAACGCTCAGTACGCTTTGTAGAACGCTCAGTACGCTTTGTGGAACGCTCAGTACGCTTTGTGGAACGCTCAGTACTCTTTGTGGAACGCTCAGTACGCTTTGTGGAACGCTCAGTACGCTTTGTAGAACGCTCAGTACGCTTTGTAGAACGCTCAGTACGCTTTGTAGAACGCTCAGCACGCTTTGTAGAACGCTCAGTACGCTTTGTGGAACGCTCAGTACGCTTTGTAGAACGCTCAGTACGCTTTGTAGAACGCTCAGTACGCTTTGTAGAACGCTCAGTACGCTTTGTGGAACGCTCAGTACGCTTTGTGGAACGCTCAGTACGCTTTGTGGAACGCTCAGTACGCTTTGTAGAACGCTCAGTACGCTTTGTAGAACGCTCAGTACGCTTTGTAGAACGCTCAGTACGCTTTGTGGAACTCAAGTGGACAATAAAACCCAGAAAGAATATCACGGAGTGGAACTGCATTATTGGAGCGCGTCATGTTCAGTGTTTTGCCCTGACTCAGCCTCTCGGCTAATGGAGGTTCCAAAGAAGCCGCTACAGGTAGTGATGTCATCCCTTCACACTATTCTGGACCCATGTTTTCTGATTTGGAGTCATCACAGAGCCAGTAACAGAGGTCACCATTTCTGACGGGCCGTCAGAATGTGTGACCCAAAAAACTAAAATGTGTGACCACACTGTAACTGCTTCCCAAAGGAGTTAAAACTTCGAACGATGGTTTGGGGTAGTTATGTCATCCCTTCACACTAATCTGGACCCATGTTTTCTGATTTTGATTCATCACAGAGCCGGTACCACAGAGGTCACCATTTCTGAAGGCTGTCAAAATGTGTGACCCCACCAAAACTGCTTCCCAAAGGAGTTAAAACTTTGCACAATAGTTTGGGCTAGTTATGTCATCCCATTCACACTAACCTGTTTACAGTGTGGACCTTGGCTTAATCATTTTAATAACTTTGATTAAATATTCAACAGCCAACTTAATAGATCCGTAACATAATATGAAAGCAATAGCCTAAATTCTTCTTTTTTTTACCAGTGTGTGGTCTAAGGGTATTCTGTTAAGATGATTTATTATACAAACTGTTTGCTTGTGGCAGATGGTAGCACAGGTGCTCCAGAGACCCCTGCACAAGCTAACCTTTGAGCAGCATTACGTTTCTGTGATGTAACTAACTCTTGTCAGCATGCCCAACCGGAGCATGTTGGTGCGGTTATAAATATTTGGATCAGTTGGTCGTCTAGATTGCAGCTCTTCTACCTCTTACCAGCAATACAAGGTACTGTCAGCTTGCTCTGTATATCTGTTTAAAGAATACTATAGGAACTGTTGGTTATTTGCCGGTCTAACATGTTTCATAATGTTATATGCTGACTTTTGATAAAGGACTAGGTCTCTTCTGCTTTTCATCTGAGTTTTAAAAAGCTAAATTTCACAAATATATGGCTTTATGTATTTAAGTTAGTTGAATGTTTTTTGGAACTTTACTTTGATTCCGTAGACAGCAGACAAAATGAAGGGTGTTTATCAAATATCAGGAGAGAAGGAGAACATCACAGGACTCTCATTTGTAAGTAGAATCCACAAGCTTTCTCCACTCCAACACTCCTCACCTTCCCTTTTATCTCTCTCCGTGTCACTGTGTCTCTCTTATATTGACAAATGTCCGTGATTCTTCCTTGTTGTTGGCCTCAATCCTTCTACAAAGAAAGCTCAAGGTTACACAGCAAACTGTAATGACATTTACATTTAGCAGACGCTCTTATCCAGAGCGACTTACAGTAAGTACAGGGACATTCCCCCGAGGAAAGTAGGGTGAAGTGCCTTGCCCAAGGACACAATGTCATTTTATCTCTGGCGAGAATCGAACCAACAACCTTCTGATTCATAGCCCGACTCCTTAACCACTCAGCCATCTGACCCCCTTTCGCAATCTTGTGTTCTGAACCCCTCTCTCTGTCTTCCTCCCTGTCCTGTCCTTCTCTCTACGCACAGCGTAACAGAAGCGAGAGCATCCAGTGGAAGAATGCAGCCAACCCCATCATCGAGTCCCTGCCTGAGGGACTTCCCATCCCTGGACTACAGGGACGAAGAACCACCACCTCAACACAACAAGTACCACAGGAGCCTCCAGACACTCATACCTTTCCGCTTCGGCTCAAAGTAAGCAGATGAGAGACACACATTAAGGGCTGTTCACACTCGCCAAACAAACATCCACAGTTGTTGGGTTGCGTTGGTTTGGTGTGATATGCCTGTTGTTGGCATTTGTTGGGGCAGTTTGAAAATGACTGTTTTTTTTCCAAACATTCTAAACCCGACAGCGAACAGTAGAATGTCCGGTGTTTGTTCGATGTTGTTGGGGGATGTGTAAACTGGCCTTAACAAAGAGATAAAATACTTGAACTACTACATGTATAATAGAAGACGTATCGTCAGAGCCTTCCGGTCTGGGATCCTTCCATTGTCAGGACGTTTTTAAAGGACACATTGTGACATGGATGGATGTGTTTCGGTTATGGACTCAAATCATTCATTTCTCTGGGTGTACTGTTGGAAGGTGGTTTAACGTTGCGTGTGTTGGTCCAGGTCCCACCCTATGGACAGCGCAGGATTCTTCTCCTTCACCTCGTTCGCCTGGATGACCCCCATGATGTGGAGCTTGTTCAGGAACAGGCTGGACAGGAGCTCTCTCGCCCTGTCTCCCCACGACGGAGCCGACATCAACGGGAAAAGGTAGGACAACGGTTTTCACGGAAACAACAGAACATTTGATCGGTCAATTCACAGTCAATTCAGAGTCAATTTGCAGACAATCGTCAACAAATGGTAAGTTACCATCAACTGACCCTAATCCTGACCAGATGTCTAGGAAAGCAGTAGTTTACATGTTGTTCATTGTTCATTGATAGTACAGTATATGCATCTACAGATAGAGCTAGTGTGTGTGTGTGTGTGTCGTGTGTGTGTGTGTGTGTGTGTGTGTGTGTGTGTGTGGTGTGTGTGTGTGTGTGTGTGTGTGTGTGTGTGTGGTGTGTGTGTGTGTGTGTGTGTGACTAAAGGGTAACCCTATGTGTAAACCAAGTGATGTGAACTGATGATCTGAATTGTAGTATCGGTGATTTTATTGCAATAACTTGGATAAGTGATTTAGACGTATAGCGAGAGAAGCACAAAAAACGGAGTGTCCTGGAATGATAATGTTGACAGTGTGACATGATATGATGACATGGAATGATAACGTTGACAGTGTCACATGATATGATGACATGGAATGATAACGTTGACAGTAAAGCGAGTTGAAACGAGGTTTGCATCTTTATTGGATGACACTGCATGAATGATGAACCTTCTCTGATTTAAGGTTTCAAAGGCTTTGGGATGAAGAGGTGTCTAAAGTGGGCTTGGAGAAGGCCTCCTTGACTCGAGTCGTCCTGAGATTCCAAAGAACAAGATTGCTAGTGGCATTCCTTATCTCTGTCATATTCACATTTGCTGTATTTATCGGCCCAGTAAGTTTCTTGAGCGTTTTGTTTATTTAACTTCAGTTTATCCTTTTTATTCAACGTAACACAGCTTTGCTTTAAAACGGTATTGCTGCTAATCCATGTTCCACGTCTTCACCTAGTCGGTTCTGGTCTACGAGATCCTGAAATACACAGAGGAACCCAGTGGTTCCACGCTGACTCACGGGGTGGGTCTGTGTGTGGCCCTGTTCTGCTCGGAGTTCTGCAAAGCCTTCTTCGTCTCGCTGATGTGGGCCGTGAACCTGCGCACGGCCATCAGAGTGAAGAACGCCTTCTCCATGTTGGCCTTCAGTAAGATCATCTCCCTACGAGTCGTCAACAGCATCTCTGTGGGAGAGGTAATTTGGAAGCTGGGTTACTGTCAAGTGTTCAAAGTACTAGATCGATTGATTCATTTGATACCAGGTTCGTTCGTTCATATACGGTAATCTGATGACCTATGAAACACTGATTCATCGATCTGATGTCAGAGGATTTCAGATTTTTCTAAAAGAAATTCTCAAGTTATTGTATCTGAATAGTTGATGGTTGACTACTCAGATGCTCTTAACACTCTTAATCTCACGTCCTTCCTCAAACCTCTGCTTCCTGTGACAGATGATCAACGTGCTGACCAGCGATGGCTACCGCATGTTTGAGGCGGTGGTCTTTGGCACTTTCCTGTTGTGTATCCCAGTGCTGCTCATAATCTGTATCAGCTATGCGTGCTACATCCTGGGGTACACTGCCCTCATCGGGGTCCTGGTGTACTTCGTGTTCATCCCCATTCAGGTTTGTCCAGAGAGCACATTGAAGTAGAGGGATTTGGAGAATTCATGGTTGATTTGTTTCATACATAAATAAATATTGTCATGTATAAAATAATAATATATAAATTGTTATATATAAAATAAAATTAATAATGTTTCTTAAGAAAAAAAAATCTTATAAATAAAATATTGTATATATTACATATACAAATAATTGTATATTACATATAAAAATACATTTATATGGCGCTCAGTTTCATATTGAGAACAGAGCAGAGGCCAAGTTTCTGTCCGTCTGATAGTTGACTGATTTTAAGTAAACAAACACTGCTTTTGTCACGATGAGTCGTCAGAAACACAAGTGTCATTAGTAGAGTTCGAGGTCTGTCTGAGGAGGCAATGAACTGACTTGTGTGTTTTGTTGCAGTTTTTCATAGCCAGACTGATCAACATCTTCAGGAGGAAAGCAGTGGTGGTGACCGATAACCGCGTACGCACCGTGAACGAAGTTCTCACCTGCATAAAACTCATCAAGATGTATGCCTGGGAAACCTCTTTTGATAAGAAGATCTTGGGTCAGTGTTTGATATTCAGTTGTGCAAGTACTGTAAAGGGGCAGAGATGACTCCGGTGAATCACGCACACTTTTACTCTCTGTGTTTTGGAATTGACCACTGCTCCAAAACACGTTGATTGTAGTATTTCTGTCAGTGTGAACCCTTGGCCTTGTTGAAGAGGCCAACAGTGGATGGGAAGAAACCGTTTTTGTGGCGTGTGGTATCGGTCCATGACGATGCACGTTCCCCTTCCCTCGTCTCCAGACATCAGGCAGGAAGAGCGGCAGCTGCTGGAGAAGGCTGGCTACGTCCAGAGCATCAACGCCTCCATCACCATCATCATCCCCACCCTGGCCACCATCCTCACCTTCATCACCCACACCGTGATCGGCCTGCCCTCTCAACCCGTCCGCGGTACGTCCCACTTCCCTCCTCCGAAGCAGACTGTACATTCGCTAAACGACAGTACTTATCTGTCATCCATTTATAATGTCAGACTTCGAAGTTAATTGTTGACTTAAATGAACATGCTGCCAGGTACACAAGGCACGACCCTGTACAAGGAACTACTGTAATTGAGACGTTATTGCAAGACTGTAGTTGAGATGTTGTTATCATAATTAAGTATTATTATTTGTGTTCACCGTTCATCAATCAGATACATTCTAAATGAGATGTCATTGTTGCTATATACTGAGGCCATTGGGATGTTATTGTTGGATATTTAGATTGTTTTCACCGGGGCATGTTTGCTGGTTATGGTTTGCCAGTGTCTACTAAACACAGACTGTTCCTGGACTCACGAAATACTGTAGAACTGTAGAACTGTAGAACTATAGAACTGTAGAACTGTAGAACTGTAGAACTGTAGAACAATCGCTCTGGATAAGAGCGTCCGCTAAATGACTAAATGTAACCATACACTTCTCGACCCTATGCTTCTACTATACTTTCTATATGCACAGTTTGGATGTCGCTTTGGATAAAAACCAGCTGCTAAATGAGTCAAATGTAAATGTACAGTCATGCTTAACCCCCGTGGATATTCAGCCACCCCTGGTGTCGATGTGTTTGTGTTTAACCAGGCTTTCGCCATCATTGCCATCTTCAACTCCATGAGGTTTTCTCTCGGCCTACTCCCCTTCTCTGTCAAAGCTTTGGCCGAGGCCAATGTGTCTCTCTCCAGACTAAAGGTGAGTTTCATCATTGACAGCTGCACGCTGACTCATTCCAATGTTCTGCATAATTCATAGGCTATGTTATGTAATCGATTTGTTGTTATGTAACACGAAATCCTCAAAAGCACTGTGGCATGCTGTACAATTTAATGAAGTCAATATGCTAATAGTTTGTGTGTGGGTATGTACATATTTATTTGTTGAGTAATCCAGACTGTCCGTTATCACTGGATCACTAATAGTGTAAGATGAGTGGCTGAGAAGGGTTTCATGTATTACACGTGTACCTTTTTTTCCCATACACTCTTACTACAGAAACTCATGCTAGTCCAGAATCCAGAATCCTACCTGATACGTAAAAGAAGCCCAGACTCAGCCTTGGTCATGGAGAAGGCGACTTTCTCATGGTCCAAACCTGAGAGCCAGTGTACCAACCCGCTAGACCCAGCCGACGGCCAGAGGGAGGGGAAGGAACAACCCATGCCCCAGAACGGGACTCATAAATCGGGCAGTGTTAAACCCTCCCTGAGGGACATCTCCTTTACCCTACCCAAGGTGTGTATAAGTGTAATAACAGTGTAATAACAGTGTAATAACAGTGTAGCAACATTGTAATCACAGTGTAATAATGACATAATAAGGTTGTTTATGTCAAACAATATCAGAGTACGTCTGAAATGCCAGGTAGAATTTTGGCCGGTAAAAAATATGATTGGCTGGTAATTTTTTCATCTACCAGCCCTTTTGGCTGGTAAGCCCAAAAGCTTATTTCGAGCCCTGTGTGTATTCAATGGTTAATTACTGATGGGATGGGAGTTGGGGTCAAATTGGGGAGTGAGTTTTGTGTGTCAATAAAAGATGACCATGTTTGAGTTTTCCTCTTAAAGGGAAAGTTGCTGGGGATATGTGGCAACGTCGGGAGTGGAAAAACATCGCTATTATCGAGCGTTTTGGAACAGGTGTGTAGATTATAATCACTTTTTCTATATTTTATATGCATTATTATAAACAGTTCCTTTGTTTACTATATAATGATTATCTGCAAATGAGCAGAGCTGAATATTCTGCTGGCGGGGGACCTTCGTTTCAGATGCATCTGGAAAGGGGCTCTGTGACGGCCGACGGGTCGTTTGCCTACGTTTCACAGCAGGCGTGGATATTCCACGGTACCGTGCGTGACAACATCCTGATGGGAGAACCGTTTAACCAGGACAGGTAATCAGCGTGGTTCTGTCACAGATCAAATACCACAACATCCTTCTGTGACTTGTAAACTTTTTTTAATACAATTTGTCAATCATTTATATATTCTAAATAGGGATATGGGGATTTTGTTATTTTTTTTATGAAAACAAATGTTTTCTTATAGTTAAGCATCTATACGTTAACTATCTGTTCCTGAGGATGTTCACCTTTGTGACATTAAAAGCCCAGGATGTCATCTCAATACGAAGGAAAATTAATACTAAGAACAAGTATTTCCTCCTTTCTCAGGACCTAGAACTGGAATTTTAAGTTTCTAACAATTTTAAGAATTTTTGGTTACTATGGCTACTGATGGAAGACACATGTATAGGTTACTTCTAGCGGAGAAAGCTAGCTTGTTTTATGAGAAGCATCAGCACCGTATCTTGTGGGTGAAATGTTCTTTGACATAGACATGACAAGGCACAAATGATGCAATGACGCCATCGTGTCTTTGAGTTGCTCTTACTCAGCTCTTTTACAAGCCTCCTGATTGGTTACTGAGTTAACCTTAGTACTTCCTTTAAAAGGGAAATCATCCCTTGGTTTATGAGAGGTCAGGCATGGCTTTGTATGTCAAAGTGTCACGCTTGTTATCTAGCATGAAGGTTGAGCGTCAGAAGGCCCTGTCGAATGAATATTCTGACCTGGTCTGGCTTTAACTTTATTTCGTCATACTTCCTTCTGACACATAGATCCCTGTAACAGGAGACTTTCAATATTGTGCCTACCAATTTAATGTGACTGTCGATGACTATATGACTAATCTCCTTCTGACTGAGAAGGAGATTTTGCCAATAGAGAATATATTTAATTTTCCTCAAAAAATACCCGATAACTGCTTTTTTCTGTTCCTTTCTGTCTTTCAAACAGGTATAACAAGGTGATCCATGCATGTAGCCTGACCCCCGATCTGGCTATCCTTCCCTATGGAGATAAGACTGAAGTAAGGATTTTTAGCATGGTCACTGTGCATCAAATACAGTTGTCAAATCAACAATGAGCATCTATGCAATTGTTTTCCAACTGTAAATTGAGAATTATATGTGCTGTTCTTTAGTACTATGGTGTCAAGCGTGTATAGAAATGTAAAGCCTTTATCCTCAAACCTGACTCTGAAAAGAAAAGCGGATCTTTCCGTGATAAAGCAGCATTTTCCAATACCGCAGATCACTCTGAATGTCCTCTCTCACTCCCCGTAGATCGGCGAGCGAGGCCTGAACCTGTCTGGGGGTCAGAAGCAGAGGATCAGCCTGGCCCGAGCCGTCTACTCCAACAAGGACATCTTCCTCCTGGACGACCCGCTGTCTGCCGTGGACGCTCACGTGGGGAAGCACATCTTTGAGGACTGCATTAAGAAGCAGCTGAAGGGGAAGTCTGTGATTCTGGTCACTCATCAGCTGCAGGTACCGAACAAAAGGAATCCTCATTGTCACTTGGATTCTAGAATGTTTTGTTTTTAGAGCAGCTGCAGGTACTGAAGAAATGGAATCCTCATTGTCACTTGGATTCTAGAATGTTTTGTTTTTTAGAGTTTTGGTTTAGGGAGGGGTTAGCACTCTGCATGAGTGGTGCTAATAATATGATCCATGAGAGGATCGCCTGTTTTCCCTTCCTGTAGAGGACACGTTGCTCCTCATTTAAGTTCCCATGGTAGTCAGTGACCGAGACAATGACTTTAAGCTCTTGTCTACCCAAGACATAAAAAAAAACAGTATTTTACAGTCAACGCACATTTATCTAGGAACTGTTTTGCTGTACACAGGTTGTTCGAAGGGCTCTAAAACAAATACTTTAGTGCCTTGTGTAAATGTGTAACTTTTATGTATCTCTGTAGGGTTGAATTGGATCATTGTGCTTGCTATCTTTTCTATCTTCTTCCCACAGGGAGAAAAGCTTTGGTTAGGTTCATGTTTCTAAGCTTGGTCTGTTGGTGTAGCAATAGATACCAGAAAATGAAAAATTCCCACTTGCCTGCTTGTGCCTTTAATGTTTGTATAACTTATTACAGTAACTGAACCTATTTACTGTATCAGCAGGAGTTTTTCTTTGTAAAATAAGGTCCAGTCCAGGACAAAAACAAAATCTCAAGTTGTTCTTATTCGCTTTTAATTGTAGTGCTGACCTGTGTTTTGGAAATTGTGGTTTCAGTAAATACAAGGGAAAAGTGTCTGTAAATGTGGGTGTTGTTGGCGTGACTCATATTTATATCTGCCCACTAGTACCTGGAGTTCTGTGACGAGGTCTTAATGCTGGAGGGTGGAGAGATCAAAGAGGCTGGGACACACAAGGCTCTGATGGAGGCCAAGGGCCGATACGCACAGCTCATAAAAAACTTCCAGCTGGAACAGTCGAAAGTAAGACACATTGTTCTCTTCTCACCTTATCTCTCTCTCCGTTGTTCTCGTTGGTCATCGTAAACTATCGCACAGTGCCTATGAAATCTTTGACCTACAGGCAGTTTTAAAGGTTCTGAAGCCATAAAAATAGTTTATCTCAGGTATGTGGGCTAGTCAATAAAATCGGACACACATAATATGTACAGTGTCATATAATTCTGTTTGTCTTGTATAATTAGGCACAAAACGAGGAGATGGATAAGCCAGCCGAGCCCGTTGAAGTACACAAGAAGGATATTGATGAAGAGAAGGCCAACGGAGTGGATAATCCAGGTATTGACAGGGAGACACGTTTAATGTCATTTTTTGTGGTTTTGGACACTATGGACATTCTGATGTGTTTAATGTGGTTTTGGACACTATGGACATTCTGATGTGTTTAATGTGGTTTTGGACACTATGGACATTCTGATGTGTTTAATGTGGTTTTGGACACTATGGACATTCTGATGTGTTTAATGTGGTTTTGGACACTATGGACATTCTGACGTGTTTAATGTGGTTTTGGACACTATGGACATTCTGATGTGTTTAATGTGGTTTTGGACACTATGGACATTCTGACGTGTTTAATGTGGTTTTGGACACTATGGACATGCTGACGTGTGTACATCTTTCTACAGCCTTTGACATGTCAGATGAATCACATGAGAAGAAAGGGGAACCTAGGTTGGAGGTTAAGGGTAAGTAGTCTACGGCTGTTGAATAAATATTTCCCTTGTTTGACGTTTATCTACGACACACTACTAAGCACTGTCTCTCATCTTGCATCATTAGAAATCTAGCCAAGGCAATACACAGTTCACAATCATTACACATCCTGCACCAAATGTCGGATTAACTGGTTCATTTAAAGGAGACTTGTCGTAACAAAGATCCTTGAAAGCACTATATGTAACATTTAACGTTTTTTCGTTGAATTTTATTTGAATTTTTAAATCCGTGACAGTTGATGGTGTTTGATGTTGTTCCCTCCTGCAGAGTCTAAGGACCAGCTGGTGCAGCAGGAGGGCTCCGTGGAAGGATCTGTGACCTGGAGGACCTACCATCAGTACTGCCTCGCCGCTGGAGGTCCGACTCACACACTGACTCACTCACCCACACACTGACTCACTAGCTCGTTCACTCACACACTGACTCACTCACCCACACACTGACTCACGCACACACTGACTCACTAGCTCGTTCACTCACTCATACACTGACACGGTCACTCATTCACTCACTCACACACCGACTCACTCACCACAAACTGACTTACTCACCCACACACTGACTCACTCACACACTGACTCACTCATTCACACACTGACTCACTCACTCATTCACTCTCATTCGCTCACATAAACCCACACACACTGATACACAAATGCACACAGTTAGGGAGATGGAGTTTGCCACATTGTGTTAGCTGCAGCAGATATGTTCCATCCAGTAGCACTGTACCTGATCCATATGTTATCATCTCTCAGGGTATATCCTGTTGACATTAGTCATGCTGATCTTCATTCTGCTGGTGGGGACCACTGCCTTCAGCACCTGGTGGCTCAGCTACTGGTTAGAGCAAGGATCTGGGGTAAGGACACACTCACAGTCTCCTTTTGACTTTGTCTCGTTTGTCACCGGCATCGACAGTTGAGCTGCTTGGAACGACAGCTTGGGAGGGTGTGGAGAAGGTTTGGGGGATTCTAGAATGTATCTTGGGAGGGTGTGGAGAAGGTTTGGGGGATTCTAGAATGTATCTTGGGAGGGTGTGGAGAAGGTTTGGGGGATTCTAGAATGTATCTTGGGAGGGTGTGGAGAAGGTTTAGGGGGATTCTAGAATGTATCTTGGGAGGGTGTGGAGAAGGTTTGGGGGATTCTAGAATGTATCTTGGGAGGGTGTGGAGAAGGTTTGGGGGATTCTAGAATGTAGCTCTTGGGAGGGATACGGGGGTTGTCGGGTGTGGAGAAAGGTTTGGTGGTTCTCTCCCGGTTTGACGCTCCTCCTCCTCTCCTCGCACTTCTCGCCTTTCCCTCTGCTGACGGGATCCTCTCATCTCAAATAGAACAGGACAAAGATAAACTCGCGACTGGCCGCAGAGCCCCCAAGGATGTCACAAAAAAAAAAAGCGAACCAATACACTCACATAACTAATTAATAACAAGTAACCCTCCAGTATCTCTATAGCAATCATTGAACGATTTTAAACCTTAGAGTACATTGTTTATAATTCTCCTGGAGTATTATTTTTTTGTCTTCTCAGTCACTTATATCTTAAAGAGAACAAGTAGAAGAGAAACGCTAAACAAAAACGAAAGGGTAATTAAGTCAACGTTAAACAATTCACGTTGGATAGGAGGATTTAGCTAAAAGATCTTGGCTACTAGTTTTGTGCTGCCTTAGTTTTTTTAATATTACTTCCGATCGTCTCTTAGACTCCAAGCATGAATCATCTATTCTTGATTTTCATATAAGAAAAGGAAGGGGCAAGTTGGTTTTCTGCCCGATTTATTGGAGATAAAAAAAAAAGACACATGAAATTAAAGAGGTCGAAAACATGGTGGCAACAAGAGAGATAATACATGCAGGTAAGTGGGCAGTAGGAAAAACGATAAATGAAGGGGTTAAAGAAATCGAAAAGAAGAGGAGGGAGAGAACAAGCAAAATGTCAGATGAACTCAGACGCGCCAATCGAGGTCCTTATTGGTCAAATACTACTCCCCCCACAACGAGGCGTCGACCCGCAAGCCCAACCTCTTCCAACGACACGGCCCCGAAACTCCAACATGAAAACAGTACCCCCCCTCTAGGCCGTTTCTAACTCTAAAATCCGCACTTGTATTAAGATGGTGGGGGTGTAAGAATGAAATTTAGAAAAGGTAACAAATTAGGTGTGATGGGAATGAGAAATAAGGATAAAGGCTCTGTTGGTGTAAAAGTTTTTTTCTGCACCATATAATTTTTTTTTCTTCCAATCTCCATTATCTTGCAAAGAGGAGGGCAAGGGAGGGAACACAGATGGAACTCAGCTTACCTTTTTTACAATTAATTTTTTAGTATCAGACTCCTAATTATTATTTTGTGGAATTCTAGAATGTATCTTGTGGTAAGAGGGATAACTTCTGTGTGAACATCCTGAATGGATGGACCACAGGTAACACATTCTCATCTGACTTACCGTACACATAGATGTGTGGAGACATCCTAAACAACTCATGTGACTCCTTTATATTGTGATTTTGTATTGTTTTATTGTTTGCAGGACGGCGAACGTTTCCACCTCTGACATGGGAGACATCTCCCTAAACCTGACCTGAGCGTCTACCAGATGATCTACGGCCTGACGGTGGTGGCCATGTTGGTGCTGAGCGCCATCAAGGCTATTCCTTCATCAAAGTCACCCTCCATGCCTCCTCCAAGCTCCACGACACCATGTTCAAGAAGGTACGAGAGCTGGAGGACACGCTAAAACGACAACAAAATAATAAAGAACAGCGTATTATAACCTTTAACCAAAGTGCTAACGATGCTTAGTGTGCCACAAGGTACGCGCCAAGCTAATTAACAAGATACGCTAGTTGTAACTACCTGGTTTCCCCGTCCTCCAGATCTAGCTAGCCCAATGAGTTTCTTCGCGACACCACCCCCACAGGACCTTGGTGAACCGCTTCTCCAAGGACCAGACGAGGTGGACACTGTGATTCCCTCAACATGGAGAACTTCCTCCAGTTCTCCTCATCGTCACCTACACCATCTGCACCGTCTCTGCCGTCTTCCCTCCTCTCCTAGCGGCCGTGGCCATCGTGGGCGCCATCTCGACCTCGTCTCTTGGTGAGTGTCAGGCTAGCACGTTATCACCGTCGCATAACGTGGTTTGGTTTCAAAGGTCTCGGTGTCTCTCCTCCTCTCTGTGTGTCTCTCTCTCTGTGTCTCTCTCTGTCTCTCTATCTGTGTGTCTCTCTCTCTCGTCTCTCTCTCTCTATCTCTCTCTCTCTCTCTCTCTCTCCATCGTCTCTCTTCTCTCTCTCTAGTCTGTCGTCTCTCTATCTGTGTCTCTCTCTGTCTCTCTCTCGGTGTGTCTCTCTCTCGTGGTGTCTCTCTACTAGCTGTGTGTCTCTCGCTCTCGGTCTCTCTCTCTCATCTCTCTCTCTCTCTCGCCTCTCTCTCTCTCTCTCTCTTTTTGTGTCTCTCTCGTGGTGGCTCTCTCTCTGTGTGTCTCTCTCTCTCTGTCTCCTCATCTCTCTCTCTCTCTCTCTCTTGTGTCTCTCTCGGTGCTCTCAGCTCTGTGTGTCTCTCCGTCTCTCTCAGTCTCCTCTCTCGTCTCTCGCTCTCTCTCTCTCGCTCTCTCTCGCTCTCTCTCTCTCTCTCTCTCTCTCGCTCTTGTCTCTCTCTCCTCTCTCTGTGTGTGTCGCTCTCTCTCTCTCGCTTTCTCTCGCTCTCTCTCTCTCTCTCTCTCTCTCTCTCTCTCTCTCTCGCTCTCTCTTTGTGTCTCTCTCGCTTTATTCAAAGCGACTCTCTAATGGAAGAATTCAAGTGCACGGTCGATCTGAATAGTCAGAGATGATGATGCTGTTCCAATACAATATATTTAGTTTGTACAAACCGATGAATAACAAAGCACTTGATTGATCAGTCCTCAAGTATGAAGGAGGGGCTAACCACACAGATCGTTCGTACGAGTATGATAACGGGACTTCAGAACAAGAGCGATCAGACAAGCAATCCTCTAATCCCGTCCGGTTATCTCTTAATCTTCATCGTCTCTTCACGGGCTTTTCTCTCTTTCCCATCAGCTCAATCCTCCGCCTTTTTTTGGTTTTTTTTTTTGGTTGTTTTTTTATAAACACTTTGTGGCTTTCTAATAACTTATTTTAGAAATAGGTCTTTTTCATTCTGTAGTTTAGTTTAGTAATTTATTTCTTTTGCTTGGTGCTGTTATTCTTTTCTATTTCTTTTCTTCTTCTTGTTTTTCTTGATATTGTCTTGCTTGCCTCTTTTTATTGTTTCTAGTTGCCATTTTGTTTCTTACTTTTTTTAATTTTTTGGTGATTTCCATCTATTCGTGAGGTTGGTTAATGCGTTGGCTCATCTTTTTGGTGTGGGCTTTTGCGTAGTCCTTTTCTTTCGTTTTTTTTCCTTCTCTTTCTTTATGTCTTCTTGTTTTTTGTCTTCGGGTTTCTTGATTTGGTCTCTGAGTTTGGGTGTCTGCTTTTTGGGTGGTGTCCTGGGTGGGCCTTGGTGGGCGGGACCTTATTACTTTTGGGGCGTGGTTGCGCCACTGTAGTGCTTTGTGTGGTGTCCTTTTGCCGTTTATATTTGATCCTTGTTATTCTTGTTGTAGTATACATAACAGTAATTTTACCAACCCTCAACGCTTTTAATAACTCTTGCCACTTCAGCGAGCAGAAAAAACGATTTGTTTTCTTTACCGTGAGTTCTATGCTTGGGCTTGGCCGTGTTTGGGCCTTTGACCAGCACGTGGTTTGCCGTTGAGCCGTCGTTGGGCCGACGTGTCGCCGGGGGTTTTTTGCGGAGAGTTTTCGCGCGGTGTTGCGACGTGCGTCCCGCTTTTGCTAGCGCCTTTACGAGTGGGGCGCCAGCCCCCCGCCTTCACGAAATCCCTCCTTTTGTTGCTTTCCTTGTTGGTGGTTGTTATTTGCTGTAATTATGTCTTCTGCTTTTTTGTCCCTTTTGGCCGTATTTTGCAGCGACGCATCGCGTCCCTTTTTCTTCTCCCCCGTGCTACCCCTTCCCCTGTACATGAAAAAAGACCGGAAGCTAACGGAGACACTAGCGAAACAACAGCAACTCTCTAACGCTACCCCCGTACAAGAGATTAGGGGCCCAATCCCCTAAAACCCGTTCTCCCTCTTGCCTCCTCCTCCTCATGTTGTCAAGCCGAGTGAACAGATTGTCCTCTTACCCTTTGTCTTTGTGTGTCTTTGTGTGTCTTGTGTGTCTTTGTGTGTCTTTGTGTGTCGTCAGTATGTTCCAAAGGAGCATCAGAGAGATGAAGAGGATGGAGAACATAAGTCGTTCCCCGTGGATCTCCCTCACCACCTCCACCATCCAGGGACTCAGCACCATCAACGCCTACGACAAGAGAGAGCAGTACATCGAGCAGTAAGGCCCAGACCTCCCTTCACCCTGGTCACAGTTAAACACTTTTACCGAGTGTAGTTTGTTTGTTAAAATAAGATGGAGGACAAATAGTGGACTGCCTGGCTTTCATATGAATTATTGACTCTATTGATTGACTTTATGACTCTTATTATTATTGATTAGATTGAGTTTAAGACCACAGCAGTGTACTGTGTCCCTGTTTGTCTACTAACACAACCTGTCCTAGGAACACAGACGACAACACATAATTTGACCTTTGACCTTGCATAGCTGAAGATGGACTCATGAACAGGGAAAGTGTACACCCAAAAAAGGCAATTTATTCACAAAATACGAACACAAAAAGTTTTCAACAGAACATTGAGCTGGTCTAGGGTGCAATGGTGGGACGTCCACTGACAGAGATTCGAACATGTGACTTGCATGATTCGAACATTGTGACTTGACCTGCCGATAAATGCTCTCCCACTGACCTACTACCCATCCCCTTATTCCGATGTCATTTCCAGGTTCCAAACGATGAACGACACCAACAGCAACCACTTCCTGTTGTTTAACTGCGGCACACGCTGGCTGTCGTTCTGGCTGGGACTGCCTGACGGCAACCGTAACCTTGGTAGTGGCTCTGTTTGTGGTGCTCAGCGACAACAGCGTCATCAGCCCCTCCATGAAGGGCTCGCCCTGTCCTACACCATCCAGGTACGGGGGCCGTGTCCTGGACTCGATTTTGGGGCTCAATTACTCAGTGTAAATGTATGTAATGAGGCTCGTTATTAGGCTCGTTAACTCACTGCTGGTGAGGTGAGGAAGTGAGTTCAACAATGTTACACAATGCTGCCCTCTGCTGATCTGTGGTGCAGCTTCCAAAGCGGTGCCTGTTCCATGGTTCAAATGGTTCTCTCTTTTTCTTCTCTATCTCTCTCTCTCATCTCTGTCTCTCTTCTCTCTCTCTCTCTCTATCTCTATCTGTCTCTTTCTCTTCTCTCTGTTTTGTCTCTCTCTATCTCTCTCTATCTCTCTCTCTCTCTCTCTCTCTTGTGTCTCTCCGTCTCTCTCTCTCTCTCTCTCTCTCTCTCTCTCTCTCTCTTGTGTCTCTCCGTCTCTCTCTCTTTCTCTCTGTCTCTGTCTTTCTCCATGTCTCCTCTCTCTGTGTCTCTCTCTCTTTCTCTCTGTCTCTGTTTCTCTCTGTCTCTGTCTCTCTCTCTCTCTCTCTCTCTCCATGTCTCCTCTCTCTGCGTGTCTCTCTCTTGTCTCTGCTCTGGTCTCTCTGCTCTGGTCTCTCTCTCTGGTCTCTAGTTGACAGGAATGCTCCAGTACGTAGTAAGGCTGTCCACAGAGCTGGAGGCCAAGTTCACCTCCGTGGAGAGACTGCAGGAGTATAGTACGGTGAGTCCTATTCACATCACACAGGAGTACAGTACGGTGAGTCCTATTCACATCACACAGGAGTACAGCACGGTGAGTCCTATTCACAACACACAGGAGTACAGCACGGTGAGTCCTATTCACATCACACCTTGTCAGGTCTATTCTGATTTATGTCATATACTGTTGATGAGAATGTTTATCTAACGTACAATTAGGGGTTAGGTCTGTAACTGGGAAGCTGTCTAGAGGAGTGGGAACCAGAATTCCGATGTGTCTGTACTTGTTTCAAATAAACATGAAACTCTAAACAGTCACTTTCGGATGAGAAAGCTTGTAGCAATTGATAAATACACAGACAGACAGGCACCGATCTGCTACGTGTCTCAAATCCAGATTCCTCTCCACGCTTATACTCCCTCCCTCCCTCCCTCCCTCCCTCCATCCTCCGCCCTCCCTCCCTCCCTCCCTCGCTCCCTCGCTCCCTCGCTCCCTCGCTCCCTCCCTCCCTCCCTCCAGGGCTGTGTGTCAGAGGCTCCTAAGAGGGTGGAAGGTGTCCACATCCCTGAGGGCTGGCCCCATGCTGGAGCCATCAGCTTCAAGGACTACAAAATGAGGTACAGGGAAAAACACGCCCATAGTGCTCGACGGACTACAGATCAGCATCAGGCCAAAGGAGAAGGTCGGCATTGTGGGAAGAACAGGCTCGGGTAAGGCTTTTATTGTGGTGAAACCTCACTTTGACAAGGGGGAAAAAATGGGCCTGTAACAATATTTAAAACACAGTATCACTCATCACTGATTGGGGTTTTAAATGCAACATTCTGAAAGAATACAGCCACATACAGGAGTCAGGTGGCTGACCGGTTAGGGAATCGGGCTACTAATCAGAAGGTTGCCGGTTCGAATCCGGCCTTGCTAAAATGACGTGTCCTTGGGCAAGGCACTTCACCCTACTTGCCTCGGGGGGAATGTCCCTGTACTTACTGTAAGTCGCTCTGGATAAGAGCGTCTGCTAAATGACTAAATGTAAATATAATGTAAACAAAAAACACAGGCGTATTTGCTGTGCTATACCTGTGTGTAACGCGTATCTCCGGTCCACACAGGGAAGTCGTCACTGGGCGTGGCTCTGTTCAGACTTGTGGAGCCCGCCGCCGGTACCATCACCATCGACGGCGTCGACACCAGCTCCATCGGTCTGGACGACCTTCGCAGCAAGCTATCCATCATCCCCCAGGACCCGGTCCTCTTCATAGGCACCGTGAGGTACAGCCCGTACACTACATCTGTGGGTCAGGCGGCTTAGTGGTTAGGGAATCGGGCTATTAATCAGAAGGTTTCCGGTTCGATTCCCGGACTTGCAAATTGACGTTGTGTCCTTGGGCAAGGCACCCTACTCGCCTCGGGGGGAATGTCCCTGTACTTACTGTAAGTCGCTCTGTAATGTAAAATGACTAAATGTACACCTGGTTGTGCTAACACACACACGCTACACACCTGCATGCACTGGCTCTCCCCTGCGTGGCACATCCCTGTGTATCTTTCTTTATATTCCGCGTCTTCTTTTCAATGCAATTTCGTCCATCTTCTATTTGAGTTGTTCTTGTGATTGATTGTGTAAACCTGTCCTTGTAGATATAACCTGGACCCGTTCAACAACTACAGCGATGAGGAGATCTGGTCTTCCCTGGAGAAGACGTATATTAAAGACACGGTCTGTTCTGGTATCACTTTTTTGCGTCTCTGGTTGATTTCAGCCTTGGTCATGTTGTGTTGTACTTCTAGAGCAACAGTGATGGTGAGGAGGAAGATGAGGGTGATGAGGATGATAGAGGAAGAGGATGCAGATGATGATAGAGAGGATGATAGTAAGGATGATAGTGAGGATGATGGTGAGGATGATAGTGAGGATGATAAAGGATGATAGTAAGGATGATAGTAAGGACGATAAAGGATGATAGTGAGGATGATGGTGAGGATGCAGATGATGATAGTGAGGATGATAATGAGGATGATAATGAGGATGATGGTGAGGATGATAGTGAGGATGATAAAGGATGATAGTGAGGATGATAGTGAGGATGATAGTGAGGATGATAATGAGGATGATAATGAGGATGATCGTAAGGATGATAGTGAGGATAATAGTGAGGATGATAGTGAGGATGATAGTGAGGATGATAGTGAGGGTGATGGTGATGGTGAGGATGATAGTGAGGATGATGGTGAGGATGATAGTGAGGATGATAGTGAGGATGATAGTGAGGATGATGGTGAGGATGATGGTGAGGATGATGGTGAGGATGATAGTAAGGATGATAGTGAGGATGATAGTGACGATGATAGTAAGGATGATAGTGAGGATGTTAGTAGGGATGATAGTGAGGATGATAGTAAGGATTATAGTGAGGACGATAGTAAGGATGATAGTGAGGATGATAGTAAGGATGATAGTGAGGATTATGGTAAGGATGATAGTGAGGATGATGGTGGTGACTCTGCTCTCCCTCCCAGATATCCGCGCTGCCTAAGAAGCTGCTGTCGGAGGTGGTGGAGAACGGAGAGAACTTCTCTGTGGGCGAGAGACAGCTGATGTGCATGGCCAGAGCCCTGCTCCGGAACTCCAAGGTATGCTTCACATCTTCACCCCATACCACTGCATACTTATATTATGTTTATGTTAATTATGTTCTTTTTTTACAAATAGAATATAAGTATGCAGTGGCATAACTACCTCTCTGACGTTTATAACAAACCAAAACGTAAAAAAATCGGTTGAAAATTTGAGCAAGTTATGGTTATTTAAAAAGTACATGTAGCACCAACACAATGTTATGGGTGAGCGAGTTGCCTGTAGCAAGATGGCCGCCATGTGCGGACGATCGACTCTGTTGGCCAGCAACGCGAACAAGACATCTAGTATTTATATATATATATCTATGGTTAAAACGACCCAGCGTCCGCTTGAGGTGTCATGTGTCGTCTGCCCCTCTCAGATCATCCTGCTGGACGAAGCCACGGCCTCCATCGACTCCGAGACGGACAGCCTCATTCAGAACACCATCCGGGAGGCCTTCCAGCACTGCACCATGCTCACCATCGCCCACCGCATCAACACCGTCCTGGACTGTGACCGCATCCTGGTCCTGGACAACGGCAAGGTGAATGCCTGCGCACACACACGTGTGTGTAACGTAATACACACACACACGGTTGCATAAGCAGTACGCACACATGTGCGTAAGAAATACATACACACGTATAAACCTATACACATTTGCAATACATACACACCTGCATATACCAAGGCACACACACATCCATATACCAATACATACACACACATGTACATATGTGCGCATATATGTACGCATATACACACAAGTATATATTCACGCGAAAACACAGACCTACTGACCTGATCTTGAGGGAGTCAGATGGCTGAGCGGTTAGGGAATCGGGCTATTAATCAGAAGGTTGCCGGTTCAATTCCCGGCCATGCAACGTGTCTTGGGAAAGGCACTTTCACCCTACTTTCCTCGGGGGAATGTCCCTGTACTAGTAGTTGCTGTGGATAAGTGTGTCTGCTAAATAACTAAATGTAAATGTTCATGTGTCCCCCAGGTGGTGGAGTTTGACCCTCCAGAGGTGCTGATGAAGAGGCCGGACTCTCTGTTTGCCTCTCTCCTGGAGGCAGCCAACACGGTCAACACGTGAAGCAGGCCCAGATGTGAACAGTCAGATGTTAGGTGGCTGAGCGGTTAGGGAGTCGGGCTAGTAATCGGAAGGTTACCGGTTCGAATCCCGGCCGTGCAAAAATGAAGTTGTGTCCTTGGGCAAGGCACTTCACCCTACTTGCCTCGGGGGAATGTCCCTGTACTTACTGTAAGTCGCTCTGGATAAGAGCGTCTGCTAAATGACTAAATGTAGATGTGAACACACAGTCTCCTGGCCTCCACCCAGCTCTCATCACTCGCTGACCCAGCCCCCAGCGCTGTTGTGGAGGATGGTTTTGGGGAGGCATGTCCTAAAAGGCTGTCAAACAAAACTGGTTCCTATTCAATCGTACTTAACTTTAATTCTTCAAAGTTAAGCAAAGAACAAAACGACTAACTTACTTACCAGTTTACAAACAGACGTGACTAATCGGTAGATGAAAAGCGTTGAGACTGTATAAGTGGAAAAAGCTGATGAATTGGGGAAGTTGGAAGAAGCTCCATCCAAGATCTCATGTTTATAGAGGTATCCCACATCTAGTTCCCATGTCCTGCACGTGGTCCCATGCCATCCACAAAAAACATATTCAAGTTAAAAAAGTTAAAGTTAAATATTCGAGTTAAAGTGAGAACAGTTGTGATCCTGTTCTATGTGTATACACAGTATACACAGTATATATCAAGTTACTTTAGTAGACAGTAAATAGTGGATTGATTATATATTTGATATCAAATCTTTATTGCAGTATATTTTTCATATAGTATAAGCATTGATCAGACATCCACTTTAATTTTTAACTCTTCACTGGGCTCTGGGCAGAGCATTCACTCACCTACACACTCATATACACACTCACAGATACACGCACTCACAGACACACAGAATGGAACATATAGTCTAGTGGATTTTTTATTCCAGATAAATCCATAGCACCATCCATAGCAAGGGATATGTAGATCTTTTTTATTCCTTTAGCATATCATTTTCCTGTGTTGATCTCTTTGCAAGGAGTGTTCGGAGTGAAAGACAATTTTCCCGTGTTGATGCACAGGGTCCTGTAATGTTGACAACAGAAGTCGTTTGGCATGAGTGTACATTTTCTATTTATATTGTTATACAATATGAAATAAATATGAAATATTTATTCAATCTTGGTATATCTGTGAATGTACAGTACTGTAAATCAGGGCGAACTAAGCGGCTGCTTAGGGCCTCCGTGGCCACCAGAGGGCCCCCAAGAGCACATTCAATAATAGTTTAATGTACCGTGTTTCTTCGATTAAACGCTGCCCTCGATTAAACGCCGCACGAAAAAGGAACATTGTGTGATAAACGCCGCCCCAGAAATAAGGTAGGAGCAGCATGTCCTGAAATACCTTGTAGCAGCATGTCATTTGAATGAACATTCTCTTGTGTTGTACTCGGGGTCCACTGCTAGCTATGCGTCAAATATCACATCAACAACCTTACTTAGCAAATTACTCTAGCTAGCTAGAGACTAGCTGTTAGCCGGGATTAGAAGGGAAGTTTACGAAAAAAAACTGCCAGAAAACGAATAGCAGTCTAGCCTATTGCTAACGCCTGTCTAGATTTTCTATTGAAAGAACTGGAGAAGTAGGTGCTCTTGCGTTAGCAAGCTAAACTAGTTTACAGGCTATAGTACTGTAACTGTAGGTAGTCTAGGTGTTTTCGCTATCTAGCTGTTCTTGCATTCCTTGCAAATCAGCGTTAACAAAAAGCAGAGCTAGCTAACGCTAGTCTAACTAACATTGACATTTGCTTGTTGCTTAATCGGCGATTTAGAAGAACGTACTGTTCAAACTAGCTAGCTAGCGCAGATAGCCTAGAATACCGTATTTCTTAGACTAAACTTCACCCTCAAATAAACGCCGCCCTCGAATAAACGGTGCAAATAAACAATGTGTAATAAATCGAAGTTTAATCGAATAAATACGGTAATTCTGAAAAAATAATCATAATTGGCGACGCCCACAAATACATTCTGCTTTAAGCCCCATAAAGGCTTGAGCCGGCCCTGCTGTAGCTAATGTCAAGAGCCAAGATTTCAGATGCCTTAAATGGCATGTACTATTTGAACAAAAATTGTTTTTGGGACAGACAAGTGTATACAGATTGTATTTATATAGCTCAGTGCACTTTGCAATTCTATGTTATTTTTCATTCTTTGAATTGTTAACTCCTTTTGTGAGTATTTTGTTCTTGATTGATGGTTGATTTTGAGATGTTGAAAATCCCTGTTACAGATATCTTGTTAAAGCCAGTTTCTCAATAAAGCATAGGGGAGAACTCTTTAAAATACAATTTTAAGTAATTCACTAATACTTGAACCTGAACAGCAGGGGTCACTGTATCCTGTGTTACATACTGTTTGGCCAGATTGCGACTGTATTGCATCAGTGGAGCGTGATGAAACAGGATGAAACTTGTTTTGAGAATAAAACTGTGACTGATTGTTGAAGGTAGTTCAATTTAGGCCAAGTGTGAATATAAATAATTTTGTCTTTAGAAAACAAAGCTTAATTTATTTTCTACGCTCTCACTCACTGATGCGTTCAGAAGTTCACACGCAGGACCAAACCGGTATTGAGATTAGCTGGTTTGATGAATAATGCATAAACACCTGCCAACAAACACAAAGCATGAATGAAACGGAATGACCTGCAAAAAAACAAAAATAGTTTTTTCGTTACATTTGTTAGATTCTTTTTTTTTACACAATGCAAATGCACTCTAAAGCCTGCAGAAAATGTCAGTTTCACACACTGCTCTCCCACACATAGGACAACACGTTTCGGAGAGCATACAACTCCTTTCAATCGAAAATTATGAGCTGAATTTACACAGAGTTGAAATCTGTGTCGCATATCCATGTTTGGATAGGAAGAACTGGAGGTGTACACAAGAGGTCAGCATTGCCTAGGACGGAAGACTGAGGCAGAGAGCGTTGTACCAGCTAAAATTCAGAAAGGAGACTTGGAAAAGAAACAGTAGCACACACATTCATTATCGCCACAAAAATAGACACTAGCAATGAGTTAAAAATGAAATTGGCAGTAAATGCTTCTACGACTTGGCCTAGCATTGGGTGCAAATGTATACACTGCATGGTTCAAATGAACTAATGTGTAATTACTTTATTCCCCCCGTTCAGGTCATAATGTGTTTGGCGATTTCCTACAAACTGAAATTAACGGAGCCAAGGAAAACGTGTGATTAAGTGCGCTTCGCTTGTTTTACAAACCCTGCTGGACTACAACCGATTCCGATCATTTTTATCACCATGTCCATCCGGCTGGTAGTTTTAAAGAACAACAAATCTTTGTCAATTGTGAGGCGACTATTCTTAGCCTTGTATTACAGTTGGCTAGCGAGGCTTCTCTTTCCCCATGTTTTCTGGAAGAGGCAAAAAAAAAGTGAATTTTCTGGATGTAGCAAAAGTGCTTTTGATCTAGCCAAGAAGCTAATTGAAGCCCTTTGAGACATTAAACAGACACTCTTCTGCAGATGTGGCTAACTCGTCCCCAGTGTTCTGTACGTTCATATGAACCCCCCCTCTCGCTAACAAATCTTCAAACTGAAAAGGCTGATTACGCTTCACACAGGAAGTTCTTAATCCTTTGATAGATGGTCTAACCTGAAACTAACCTCTCCCCCATCTTCCAAGGTGTCCTAGAAGAGAAAAACACCCAGTAGTCTTTTTAGAGTTTGTGTTCGGTATGGATGATGAGAGCCTGATGTCTGTGAGAAACTATTGAGTATTGGTTACCCTGTTGGCCTGATGTATGCACAGAGACTGTACAGAATGTCTGCTTTCTGGCACTGAAGGCATCCCCAGCACAAGATCTCTTAAATGTTTTCATGTGTTTCTGTTAGGACGGACCTTTCTTTCCATCCAAGTGGATCAGCTGCTTGTGAATATATTCACTCCCACCAGTTTAATTCATGTGTGTGTCATAGGGATTATGTTGCACTGTGCTTGATCCTGATTACCGGGCCATCTGCATGACATGCGGGGCTAGTTCTGAGGCTTTTGGAAGTGACAGTTTTGGGATGGATCTGGCAAGATGACCTTTTTCTCAGTAAACCTTCGAGCTGTTGGAAGATTCAGAACTTAATGTCTCTTGTTTTCTGGGACAGGACAGAGAGGCTAACCGGGAAGGAAACGAAAGGTTATAAAAGGTTAAAAAGTGATGTAGCATTTCTCCAAACTAAGTTAGGATTCTGGGTCATAAATTGTCCACAGTAGCAGGTTTATGATTCACATGTTCAAGACAGTTCAAGTTGGTCGTTTGAAATTTAACCATCGCCACTCATTTGTGGATGAACTTGACTCCACTTTCACGGCATGCGCACAAACAAGTCAAGGCAAAAGAACTGGAGGTTGAATTTGTGGTTGTACTGGATCATTTAATATATATATATACCCTACATGACAGAACAGCCCCGTTCAGTCGAGCTACTCCAGGAGCATTTTGATACTTTCTGATACTTTCATTAAGAAAAACTATTTTATGTCCTCAGTCGTTATAAAAAGACGTCCTCCCCCACATCAGAAAACAACCCTTCTCCCCTGACCCACTCACAGGAGAACTTCCACACTCCAGGACTCTGACTGCAGTCTCTAGGTCTGACCTAGCTCCTGGTGTTCCTCGCTCTCCTGTTTGAAAAGAGGAAACGACCTCAGCGTGCAGTGGCAGGAGTCCTCTGATCACATCTCTGTGCCAAAGAGCAGAAGTGACCCGACAGTTTAGTAGAGGATGACTCACCCTTGTGACTGTGAGCTGGTTGGCCACATGAGGCCACCTGACACCACACAGTAGTCACTCCTGGGTGTGTGTGTGTGTGTGTGGTGTGTGTGTGTTTTTCCACGTGCATCCATCATGGGAAGGAAATGTAAGATAGAAACTTTCCCCCTCAGATGCACTTAAACAGTATATGTTCAGATGCACTTAAACAGTATACGTTCAGATGCACTTAAACAGTATACGTTTGCGGTTGAATCACCCAACCTTGAACGTTGGTTACAAGTCATTTACACTGTGATGAATGTATTGTATACAGCTCATCAGAGTCTTTGTTCTCTGTAGCATTGCTTATCAGAAGGGCACGTTTTGGGTTCATCGTTCCTGTTTTGGGTCTTTAAAGAACCCCCTATCACACATATACACACACTTCTGTAGATTACAGGCCCCTACTTGTCCATCTGAAATGGAATCTTTACCGTAGGCTGTTTTCACAGCGGCACAAACCGCTCAGCCTTGACCGTCACATGTAGCGGCGCTCATCGTGATCCTTCGTTTCGCCGTGTTGAAGTCAGGTTATTTTCCCACTGCATCGTAGCCTGTCTTGCCAGAAAGATTATCTGATTGTCATCTCTCCCTCGTTGTTCACAATCAGCCGTTGTGGAATGTAGTTTCTATTGTCAGAACGCGTACGCTGGTTCGCAGAACGGCTTGCCTGATAGGCCTGGTTTGCAGTTCAGTGCTCTTCCAAAGGGACCGCCGACTTCTACGGAATTTATTCGAGTCTTATTTCGGTTGTGTTTTATGTTTGAATTGAGGCATTTGGAACATCTATCAGTGCCACTGTAGGACAGTATGTATTTGTAGACCATGCAATTGTTCATTGGGGAGTTCTCTGAAGTTTGAGGTTATTTCTGTCAAAATACTTTTATGGATTCCGAAAGAAAATGTTGGCAGGCGTCTGAACCTTTCTCTATGGGAAATGTTCACAGATATGTCTTTCAATGTAAGACTACATTGAAAGACAGTGTGTGTGTGTGTGTGTTTTGTGTGTGTGTGTGTGTGTGTGTGTGTGTGTGTGTGTGTGTGTGTGTGTGTGTGTGTGTGTGTGTGTGTGTGTGTGTGTGTGTGTGTGTGTGTGAACCGATGGGGTCAAACCTGTTTATATTGCTCAAAGAATGCATTATGTTGAACCTTAAAACATCAAGTTGACCTCTGTCCTGACCTCCTCATATCAGGCCCTCGTGGTGTTTGACCTCTCATACCTCACATTCCCATGTGCATCACTGATTGGGCCTCAGGATCCCTCGGTGAACCAATAGAGACAGGCCACAGATCCAAGACCCCGCCTCCCAAACTGCATGTCGATCTGTTTTAGGAGCTTTTCCTTAACTCGACTTATTCGTTTGGCCCGGTTAATGGCTGCACAATTTACACACACTCACACAACACACACACACCTGTGATTGGCCGGGTGACAGGTAAGGCGGCTCCCTCTGTGTTGACTGATAATCAGTGAGTGTGCAGACAGGGTAGGCTGCAAGATGATAAGATAAGGGAGAGAAGGGAGGCACAGAGAGAGAAAGAGGGAGAGAGAGAGAGAGAGAGGGAGAGATGGTCTATAAAAAAAGATCATTGACCCCTTCTTTGGTCCCTGTGATTACAGACAGGACTTTACACCCCTCCCAGACATTTTTGGCCACAGTATTCTGAACCCCAAGTAAGCTGCTTAAAATATGATTTAGTAAGTAAACTGAAAAGGAGGTTGGGAATAGTGTGACAAGCCCTCTTGTACCATAATTTAAAGTAATGTTTAACCTCTGTCTAACCTCAAGCCTCAGCAGAACTACAGCAAGTCCTTCAACAGGGCCATGATCGTCTGCAGCTCCATTATTCGCAATCCAGTCGACACATTGTCATGTGATCATTGTCACGTGATCAGCGATTTGGGGTCACAGACGAGCATGAGATCATCAGAGGACAAAATCAATCAGGGGATGAGACTAAGTAACCAGGTTATCAGATAAAACTGCGATTTAGATGTGTGCTTATCAGTGGTGTGATAAAGGTGCTGTTGTACAGTACGTTGCCTTAACTGACACACACTCGGCCAACAGTGCATCGTGCAGCATCTCCGGATGTGTGTGTGTGTGTGTGTGTGTGTGCGGGTGTGTGTGAGCCTCTGCTGTGCCCAATCAGCCCCACCCCCCCACCAGTACATCACACACGTGTCTCACCTAAACACATGGTACACACTTGCAATCAGACAACTAAGGAAACATGTTGTCATTTATTAGACGCTCTTATCCAGAGGGACATTCCCCCCGAGGCAAGTAGGGTGAAGTGCCTTGCCCAAGGACACAACATCAATTTTCACTACCGGGAATCTAACCGTCAACCTTCCGAGTATTAGCCCGATTGCTTAACCGCTCAGCCATCTGCATCGGCACTTCACCCTACTTGTCTCGGGGGGAGTTTCCCTGTACTGACTGTAAGTCCCTCTGCTAAATGACTAAATGTCCAGAGTTCCTCCGGCCACTCCTCCGTCCTCCGCTCCTTCCCCTCCCCAGGCCCCAAACATCTCGCCCGGATCGGCCTGTTGAAGCCCGTTCGACTGGCCTTTGGCCTGGATTACCGTATAATGCAGTGTAATCATGACCCTTGGCCCAGTTCGCCGCCATAACGACAAAGCGATACGAACCGTAAATCCAACGAGGCCTATCTAACGCTCCTTATCGCCGAATGAGTGTTACCGTAGCGTTCGCTTGTGCATCCAGGATTATCAGCATCACACTGTTCTCTACCTGCAGGATATGAACCACGTCTACTATCAGCCAGACAATTGCCTTATCTGTGTGAAATAAAAAGCATAGACTCAATGCAACCCAATGGGAAGCATCGTCATACGAATGATTATCCACGATACATTTGAAAGAGTTGATTTTAGCCTAGTTCAGCCAATTCTGTCATCCCAACCTAGCAACAGACTTTGCCCTCAGCCTGTGTTTGCTCAGCCGTCTATTGCTGTAATGTCAGATTCAGGGGGAGGAGGTAGATATTAGCTGACCTGACTGACCTTACTGGTCAGTAGAAGTGCTGACAGATACTCGTGACTTTTTTTTATTTCTGCTTTAGTTCCACCGTTCCATCTGACTGAAAAACGACACATAGGGGAATTCCTCTCTCTCTCTCTCTCTGCCTCTTCCTCCATCTCTCTCAAACCCTTTTTCTCGAATGAATTCCCTCTTTCACTCAGCTCTCTCTGTTACCTGTAACTGTCTTAGTGAGACACAGCGGGCCTCTCTCATCGCATCGGACTCCGCAGAATCATCTCATCTACCCCGGCCTCGGCCTTACACCACTATCTCCAGACACACTGCCCGGGGAGACAATATTTCACAAGAAGTTTTTAAAGTGATGGAACACTGCTACACGAAAAGATAAAATAAAGAGGGATTGTCGCATCAAGACAGCGCGTGGGGGAAGGGGGAAAAGGGCGTCAAGGGTGATGTTGAGAATTGCACAAGCCTTCCTCCCCTGTTGAGTTGGGAGCACAGGGGAGCCGATGGGTTAGATGTGAGTTTCTTTGCGGTCGTTTCAAGGTCAAGGGAAAGGAAGGGGTTATGGGGTTCGGACACCCAGTTAGAACGGACAGTGGCACTGGACGGTTGTGTTTTGGGAAGTTAGGCCATGATAGAGCAGAAGTGTGGATGAGTGTGTGGTGATACGTGATAAAGGCCTGCGTTTGGCATGTGGTGAGCCGCGACAAAGGCCTCCCTTTGGCAAGTTGCCATCATCTGTCGTTCCGTCATGGCATGGGAACAGTTTTTTTTGGTTCCTGATGCGTGTGGGTTCATGCTATGATTTGTGTTTGTAGCGAACGTGTTGATTGACAATCAGAGTTGTGAAGGGAGTGATTGGAAATGTCTTGCAGATGCACTGTACCATGAAGAGCTATTAGTGTGTCAGAATGATGATTGTGGTTTGGCTTGACAGATTTTCTGTGGTGTATGAGGAGGTTTACCCATTCGATACAATAAGTTTCATGTGTTTTCGCTCTTAATTAAACCGCGTCACAGCACACATATTCATGGAGACTTCCTGGAAAGTTGTTTTGTTTAAAAGTCACACTCATGTGAGACAATGGAAGCACCTCGCCCACGTAAGAAAATGAAGCTGTGTCGAATGTTTGCGGTACATCTGAACGGGCAGCATTTCAAGGATGTTCGCAGGCTGAGTACAAGATAAACATAATAGTCATGAATCTTACCCTAGCCCTTACTCTAACAAATCCCAAATAAAGTAGAAAATCCCATGAAATACAATTTTCTTCACAAATCACACCTGTCATCCTCAGCTCACCTGTTATACCCTACCTGTCTACACCCTCCTTGAGGCAACAGAGTCTTAACAGAAAATTGTTGAGGCAGCAAAGTCTCACACTGCATCACCCACCCTGTCAGACTGTAACGGTGAGCAGTAATTGCTTCTTGTGTCTCCCTAAGACAGGAGCAGTGAGCGTACCTCTCCTCCCAAACGGCACAGAGAGAAGAAAAGAACAAACTGTTCCTCACCTGGATCTGCCCCCCCGAAACGTTTGAGACGTTGACACAATTTTGCTCCAGGACACCTCGCCGCGACGTGAATGACAGCCAAGGCTTGTGCAATTCTCAACATCACCCTGAACCAGCCTGCCACCTTCTGAACCAGCCTGTCACTCTCTGAACCAGCCTGCCACCTTCTGAACCAGCCTGCCACCCTCTGAACCAGCCTGCCACCCTCTGAACCAGCCTGCCACCCACTGAACCAGCCTGTCACCCACTGAACCAGCCTGCCACCCTCTGAACCAGCCTGCCACCCTCTGAACCAGCCTGCCACCCTCTGAACCAGCCTGCCACCCTCTGAACCAGCCTGCCACCCTCTGAACCAGCCTGCCACAGTCTCACCCAGCCTGCCACACTCTCACCCAGCCTGCCACCCTCTGAACCAGCCTGCCACTCTCTGAACCAGCCTGCCACCCACTGAACCAGCCTGCCACCCTCTGAACCAGCCTGCCACTCTCTGAACCAGCCTGCCACCCACTGAACCAGCCTGCCACCCTCTGAACCAGCCTGCCACCCTCTGAACCAGCCTGCCACCCACTGAACCAGCCTGCCACCCTCTGAACCAGCCTGCCACCCTCTGAACCAGCCTGCCACTTGAGATGCATCTGTCGAGAAGTTACCAGACAGCTTCATGTCATGTCTGTCGTTTGTTTGCGTTAGTTGTATAGCTGTTTGATGAAGTTGCTGTCAAAAAGCCTCACAAGTGTATACGGTTTGTGATAAGCTTTCTGTTATTCTTACGATGAAACCCAAATATCAAGTTCAACTCTTTTATTGTCAGATGCACAGAACAACACAGGGTCAGACTGGGCGCTGAAATGCTTAGGACAAGACGCAAAGCAACCTGGCATAACATAACATATAAATACACAGAACATAGATTACGTCTATAATAAGCTAAAATATAGTAAACCTAATATACAAATAATATACAATATTCAATACAATATACTAAACCTCTCATACACATAATAACCTGTACTAACCTTATAAACCTATACTAACCCAAGGCAAGTGAAGTACAATAGTGCATATCTAATCCTAATCGATTAGTTCTTATCTTCTATGGATGACTTATACAAACAGACTGAAAACTGGCTTCATGGACAGGTCTCAGGAGGGAGGTTTCTATTGGTTGTGGAGAGGAGTGTGGCTCTGTGGTGCTTTGAAAGGTCATATCAGTAGAGGGGTATTTTGGGACAATCCCATGGTTTTTGGGACCTCTTAGACTTTACATAAGGCTTACTGACTAACGCGCACACAAGGAGAGAAATCTGGTTCAATCGTGATGTTTTCAGTCCCATGCTCCAGAGAGTGTGTGTTTAACACTCAATCTACCGATCCAGAGTTTACACCGAGCAGGGGTCAGGCTTAGGGCTCAACATCGTTCAAATGAAGTTCAGTTCTAGACACACATCTTTCTTTAAAAAAACATTAAAAAGGACAACACACAGTCAGGTATGAAGCATGACAAGATTGTATTAAATGCATGATTACTTTCAGATCTTACTTTTAACAGGTATAACCATAGAGGGATAGTATAAGGTGTCGTGTCAGAACACCACTACTTCACATATTGTGTGTCACAAGCCCTTCAAGTTACATTCCCAGTTGAATACACTAACACGCTGTCAGTCAGAATATAGGTTAACAAATGAGGTTATAAGTGGATGTTTCCTCGCCACCTCGATCTCAAACTGACCACGACACAAACCCTGAAGAAGTGGACTAAAGGCGATGGTTGTCGCAACGTTGCTAGCTCAGCGTTCTCCTCAGTCGGCTTCCTTCCAGGTGTTTGCTTTGGTTGAGTCACCCATTCGCAAACAGCTCCTAACAGACGTTAAAAGGCTTTCCGTTTATTTATTTTCAAATTTTTACCAATTTTTTTTTCTCCACACAAGGTCCCTCTTTCAACAAACATTGAAAATATGCAATGTCTGGCGTCAAGGATCTCCATCGAGTCTCAAAATCCCTGAAGGACTTTCAAAACGTTGCAAGACCCAAAACCTTAGTTGCGGTGGAAGCTGTTTGCTGATGGAGGATGAACTGATTGATCGTTGCTCGTGTGGAGTGTGAGCATGTCTCCCAGCAGGGGAGACGTGTGCAAGAGAGGTTGATCAGGGAGGCGTGTGCACGAGGGGGTTATTAGAGCTGAAGCGAGGCCGATGGCACGAGGGTCTAATAGAAGTGGACGCTGGGTTTAACTCAGACTGAGGCAAAGTACAGGGAGGGATTGTCAGCAATGTGATTTGTAGGCTTCCCCGAAGACAAATAGACATACAGTGTGCATTACTGTGTGTGTGTGTGTGTGTGTGTGTGTGTGTGTGTGTGTGGGGGGGGGCGTGTGAGGCTGTTCACAGGCCCAGGTAGAGATGTTGATGAGGCCAATAAAGGTGGATGGATGTTGAAGGCAACCTACATAAAGATGCCGGAATGGGCAGCAGAGGAACTGTTATTTTATTTTATTTTTGACCTTTTGTGCCTCTGTGTGAGATAGAGTGTGTGTGTGTGAAGGAGAGATAGTGTGTGTTGATTTGTCCATGCTTGTGCTTGTGTGTGCCTGTTCGTGTGTGCGCGCATGTGTGTGTGCCTGTTTGTGTGTGTGTGTGCATGTTCGTGTGTGTGTGCCTGTTTGTGTGTGTGTGTGTGCATGTTCGTGTGTGTGTGCGTGGGTGTGTGTGTGCCTGTTTGTGTGTGTGTGTGTGTGTGTGTGCGTGCGCATGTGTGTAGGGGAGACTTGCGTGTTCGGCTTCATCAGGGTTTCCCAGAGGTCCACTGGAGGCTCCAGCTGTTTGGCCACGCGTTGAGCCGCTGTTGGACAGCCAGGGGTCGGCCTGTCATCCAGCCCCACGCAGCTTCGTGATGGATGGGACACTGAAGAGGTCTGTGGTGGAGCAGCATTAGGACATCCTGCTGTGGACTTTCAGGAAAGCGCCGCTATCACTGAGGGAGCGTATGGTGTTACTACTGTAAATCACCAGTCAGCTGTCTTTTTAACTCGCAGGCAACAAAACGATTGCTTGCTCCGGCCAGCCCTGTCTTATACATTTAAGTGAAAGGGAGATAACTTTTTAAACGTGCGGAAATGAAGAAACACACTCTGGAGGCTGTTTGTAAACTGTATTTACTGTAATCTCTCTCTCTCACACTCTCTCTCACACACACACTCTCTCGTTCTCTTTCTTTCCATCTAACTCTCTTTCTATCTACTCTCTTTCTACACCCCTTCAAAGCCAGAGGTCTACCCAGCTCCCTCTTCCTCACACAGTCCTCCTCATCTCCTCCTCATCTCCTCCTCCTCTCTCTCCAGCTCCCTCTTCCTCACACAGTCCTCCTCATCTCCTCCAGCTCCTTCTCCCTCACACAGTCCTCCTCATCTCCTCCTCCTCTCTCTCTCCAGCTCCCTCTTCCTCACACAGTCCTCCTCATCTCCTCCAGCTCCCTCTTCCTCACACAGTCCTCCTCATCTCCTCCTCCTCTCTCTCCAGCTCCCTCTTCCTCACACAGTCCTCCTCATCTCCTCCTCCTCTCTCTCCAGCTCCCTCTTCCTCCACTCCCCTCCTCCTCCTCAGCTCCTCCTCATCTCCCTCCTCCTCTCTCTCCAGCTCCCTCTTCCTCACACGTCCTCCTCATCTCCTCCTCCTCTCTCTCCAGCTCCTCTTCCTCACACGTCCTCCTCATCTCCTCCTCCTCCTCCCCCTCTCTCCAGCTCCCTCTTCCTCACACAGTCCTCCTCATCTCCTCCTCCTCTCTCTCCAGCTCTAGTCCACTCTCAGTCCTCCAGAGGTCTACCTCTCTCTCCAGCTCCCTGTTCCTCTCAGTCCTCCAGAGTCTACCTCTCTCTCCAGCTCCCTCTTCCTCTCAGTCCTCCAGAGGTCTACCTCTCTCTCCAGCTCCCTCTTCCTCTCAGTCCTCCAGAGGTCTACCTCTCTCTCCAGCTCCCTCTTCCTCTCAGTCCTCCAGAGTGGCTTCATGGCTTCGTCCTGGTGTGACGAATAAGCTGGCAGAGGTGAAGACAGGGTTCACAAAGGACAGAGGAGAGCGTTTCTAGAGCCCTCTGCACCCCCTCTGCCAATAACCCCACTGTCAACTCCCTCCCAAGATCCATGCTGGGGTCTGACTGTGATGGTGGCCTCTGTCTTATCACACTCCTATCATGATGTCTGTGGTGGTGTGACGTCTGTGTCTGTGGGCTGTGTGGTTTTACAACGCAGTGCCAGAGATAAACACTAGATCTCCTTGGATCTGATAGTGTGTGTGTGTGTGTGTGTCTATATCTGTATGTGTGTGTGTGTGTGTGTGTGTGAGGGAGAGTAGTATGTGTGTCAGAGAGGCCATGCTGTGTGTGCATGAGAGACAAGAGAAATAACCACTGTGTGTGTGTGTTCACATGTGTGTGTGATGACATGTGTGTGTGTTTGCACTGGAGATAGGGATGGTTCTCCCTCTATCAGTCCTAACCACTCACGTCTACCACACAGGAAGAGATTACCTCCAGCCTGAATGATGCCAATTATGCATCTCA
>CAEFZP010000378.1:0-35000 GCA_903064625.1 Mallotus villosus
GAAGTAGCAATCCCATTCTGCGCGGCACCACTGAGACACATTCTTTCTATAGTTTCCCTGCTCTGGTGTTGTTATCTGTACATCACAATGTAGAGACAGGAGTAAACAGGAAGCATGGCTCTGGAACAGCATGCCATACACACACACACACACACACACACACGGACTGAACACACACACAAAACACTCACAGCACGGATACAAAAAACACACTCTCACAACACAGATACAAAAAACACCCACCCATACATTTTCAAGCACACACACAGCAGTGTGTTCAGTGTGTTCTTGCCTTTTGGTTCCATGGTGAAGAGAAAACTTCCACTGCTCCCCAGGGCTTAGCTACCGGAGGAAACTGCTCTCGTGTGTGGAGCTGCTACAGGCCCATCACTGTGTATGTAGCACACTGGGAGAACTTGCTTGAGGTCTCTAACCTTGCAAACACAATGGAATACTGATGTAGTGTACCTAAGTCAGTACATCTTCCGCTCTCTGCATCCTGCAGTCGCCGAGTCACCTGCAAGCCTCACTCGCGAGCACGAAACGCCCACGCACGCACCTCACTCTACGACTCACTCCACTCACTCCCTCACTCCCCTCTCAGTCCCTGTTCCCTCCCTGCCCTCCCTCCCTCCCTCCCTCCGGAGTTCCTGGGTCAGTGAGAGTCAACACCAGGGTTATGAGAGGGAGCCTAGACACTCACCAGGAGCTGGCCTTCCACTGGGCTGCAAGGTGTGTGTGTGTTGATGTGTGCTGTGTCTGTGGATGGTGTGCTGTGTCGTGGGTGGTGGGTGCTTGAGTGGTGTGTGTGTGTGTGTCAACACCAGAATCCTCTCCATGGAGAGACATACAATGTGTTCCTCATACCAGAGTCTATATTTAGCAGGATGTCAAACTCTTATCAGCACCTCTCCACTCAGCCCTGAGAGAGACGGAGGCCCCTGCTCAGCCCTGATAAAGACCAGCGGCTTCAGTTTGGGTGAATATAAAACAGCCTCTGGAGGGGACAGACAGCCTCTGTGGGGGACGGACAGACAGACAGCCTCTGTGGACTGGGGACAGACAGCCTCTGTGGGGGACAGACAGCCTCTGTGGGGGACAGACAGCCTCTGTGGGGGACGACAGACTGTGACCCTCTGTGGGGGGACAGACAGCCTCTGTGGGGGAGAGCCTCTGGACGGCAGGAGGGGGTGAGGGGGACAGACAGCCTCTGTGGGGGCCAGACAGCGTGTTATCGTCCAGGCGTCGCTCGGCCCCTGGTGTCTCTCTCTTGGCAGACCCAAAACAAACACAGGTCACCTCTGAACTCAAGACTACCTGACCTCTAGAATATCTGACCTCTAGAACTCCCTGACCTCTAGACCTCCGTGACCTCTAGAACCCCCTGACCTCTAGAACTGACTCGCTGACCTCTAGAACTCCCTGACCTCTAGACCTCCTGACCTCTAGAACCCCCTGACCTCTAGAATATCTGACCTCTAGAACTCCCTGACCTCTAGAACCCCGTGACCTCTAGAACCCCCTGACCTCTGACCTCTGAGAGCACCATACACATTAAATCTGGAAGATCACAAGATGTTCTCTGCAACACCTTCCCATGAATGATGTTTCACACCGCAAACCAGGCTGGGATGTAAGTACACCATATGTATAAGACCCTCTTTAAAAGGAACACCAGTCAGCAATCTGTGATCATGTCTTAAAGTACAAACATGACCTGCTCATATTCCTGATCTAGCTGTCCACTACCCAGGGGGGAGGAGCCATGCGTGGCAGCAGTCATAAAAGTTATGGTTGAATGTAGAAGTTATTGTTTATGATTTCCTGCATGCCGGCCGACGGCCATGTGCAGGGAATCAGTTCTGGAGGATGGGAGAGACTTCAGAGAGCGGAGACTGTCCTCGGGGAACAGCAGGGAGGGAGATACCACTCCATTCAGTCTGGAGTCGAACGGACATAATTAAGAGATGAAATCACGGTGGATTAGGTGGAAGCTGTGGCCAACGGTATGGCTTTCATAGAGCAGAGAGAGAGAGAGAGAGGGGGGGGCAGAGAGAGAGAGATAGAGGGGGGGGGGCGGAGCAGAGAGAGAGAGAGAGTAGAGGGGGGGGCAGAGAGAGAGAGAGAGAGCCAGAGAGAGAGAGGGGGAGAAAGAGAGAGGGGGAGAAAGAGAGAGAGAGAGAGAAAGAGAGAGAGTGGCCGGGCAGAGAGAGAGAGAGAGAGAGAGAGCCAGAGAGAGAGGGGGAGAAAGAGAAAGAAAGAAGAGAGAGAGAGAGAGACAGCAATTGCTTCCACATGTCCTCCATCTGTTGCAAGTCAATCATTTCAAATAATCAAATCATCAAATTAGAAAACTTAAAGTCATGCGTTTCTAATTGATGCCCGAAGAATGCTTCGTTCGGGGAGGGATAGAGAAGGGATCAATCATAAATCTATTCGGTTAAGTCTGTAAATATGTACTACAGTATCAAGGCTGTCATGGCGATGAAGATGTTGTGATGAGGAGGAGGATGAACACAACCCAGACGTTTCCCGTTTGACCAGTTTATTACGACAGGATTTACGAACCAGGACACCGGATCCCAGATACATCCTGCGTACAGAAAAGGCCCATGTAATTCCATCACACCACACTAAGCCCATATTGTTGTTTCTTATCAAAAAAAGCAGATTATGGTTTGTGTTTTACTGTGTCTTAATAGAGCAGTTCATAGACCAGGCCGGACTACTCAGGGAAATATGCTTTTGCATTCCTCTCTCTGAATGCCTGTCTTGTACTGGTCTTCATCCCCGGTCATCTCTGACTGTCACATTCAACAAGCTGCCCTTTAACACACAAACCTTCAAGTCACAAGCACATGCAACACATTTCTCGACCACTAGGGGCAAAACGAGTCACTTTTGCGTAGATTCATCTGAATGGAGACCATGACTCATGAATTTATCCATGCATGAGTGTTCTGTGTTCCTCATAGGGGTTTAACAACAAACAAAAAAGGTTTGGTTGTTTTGTTGAACTTGAATACAGACGGATTCCCTGCATCCCTCTTTAACTCAACAGAGGAATAAAGCCACTCGAACAGTCTGTCCCTCTGAGTCCCCTGTGTGAACGAGTTGTAATCTGAATCGTCACCGTGTAGAAGAACAAGCGTGAGCTTGCTCTCCGCTCCCCCGTCACGGGTCAGGGCTCTGGTAAGGGGACGGCCGCATCTCCAGTCATGAGGCAGGAAGTGAGGCGTGCTATCGCAGGCCTCCTGGAGAGAGAGAGAGGGGGGGCTGTGTGACGTCCAGGGTGGAGCTGTCGGTGGCCTTATATGGGACTGCCTGACTGGCCGAGTCTGGGTTATTTCTGTGAGGCCCCTAGGGCACATCTCCTCAGACTGGGAGCTTCTCACACAGGGTCGGCTCGCACGCAGCTGGGCTCCAAGCAGGTAACACTGGATGCATCCTGCCCCAGCCTCGCCCCCCCCCACCCCCAGCACCAGCCTCACCCACAGCCCCTGCCCCAGCCTCTCCCCCCCCCCAGCCCCAGCCTCGCCCCCCCCCAGCCCCAGCCTCTCTCCCCCCCCCCACCCCCTGCCCCAGCCTCGCCCCCCCCCCACCCCCAGCACCAGCCTCACCCACAGCCCCTGTCCCAGCCTCACCCCCCCCCCACCCCCAGCCTCACCCCCAGCATGTCTCCTTTAAAAGCTGATTACAAAGCTAGGCTCTGAACCCCGTGGCCTGTAAAGTCACTGGGATGGATCTGCAGAGGCAGCATTCCTCCACGGCCTCACAGCACAGCCTGCTGAGCCGGGACAAGCAGGAGAAACGGACCATAAAACCCAGCGTGTTAAACAGACCTGGCCCACAGGTGCAGGCTTGCCTTTTTAATACCCGCGCACCTGTAACAGATTGTACAAAGCCCTCCGCAAGCCTCCAGAGAGGGGAGTCCTCTATACAGAGGGGAGAGAGAGTTTAAAAAGACGATGAGGGCAGGAAAGGGAGGGGTGGGGGCAGCCGAGGAATAAACAGCGGAGAAGAAAAGGTTTAAAAGCGGGTTCTTTTCCTTTGAGGGAAACACCCCAATTAAAGGAACTTGAAGGCAGAGCAGAGAGGGGGAGAGGCAGAGCGAGAGAGAGAGAGAGAGAGAGAGAGAGGCAGAGCAGAAAGGAGAGAGAGCAGAGAGGGGGAGGCAAAGAGAGAGAGAGCGAGAGAGGGAAGGAGAGAGAAAGAGGGAGAGAGAGAGAGGGACGAGGCAGAGCAAGAGAGGAGAGAGAGCGAGAGAGGGTGGCAGACAGAGAAGGAGCGAGAGAGGGAAGGAGAGAGAAAGAGGGAGAGAGAGAGGGACGAGGCAGAGCAGAGAGGCAGAGAGAGGGAGGCAGAGAGAGCAGGAGCGAGAGAGAGGCCTGGTTGTCATGGTCTGACTCCAGCCGGGTCCTCCTTCAGCCCTGCGGCTGAAAGACAGGAGATACGCTGGGCCTAGAGCTGGCACTCGAGTGCCAACGCCATGACAACGCAAACAAAACATCTCATTCCAGAAACACGGCCAGCGTCAGGGGACTGGACCCTGAATGTTCCGCAGTCGGCGTGGAGACCGACCCATCAGAATGTCAATGCTGGAGGGAGATACGGAATCACCTGATGTCACACAGAGAGAGCTGTTCATTTCTAAAAATGAATGTATGTGTGTGTGTGTGTGTGTGTGTGTGTGTGTGTGTGTGTGTGTGTGAGTCTGTTCGTAAAGTGAGAACTGGAACCGACACAGAGGAATCTGATTTCAGTCGTAATGTCCAGTAGCTATCAGGAAGTGCTCCAGTCTAGCCAGGCTATTCAGGCCTACAGGATCCATTAGCCATGGCTAGAGGGCTGGGTTCCTCTGTGAAAACTCACCCACCTGCTCAATAGGACACAACCAGCAGGCTGGTCACAGCTGAATTCAGGGCCATTCTTAACACATCATCACTGTTATGATCTCATTTGAGGGGGTTTTTGGCCAAGAGAGAAAGTCTCACACAAACACCAGCAGCCGTGTTTGAAACTGAAACCGTCTTGACGTTTATGATTCCCGCTTTGGAATCTGTGTTCGTCGACCGTGTGAAACCGTGTAAGGTTGAACTGGCGAGGCAGCGTGTTAGCGTTAGCCAGCTAGCGTGGTCGGTCGGGAGGCAGCGTGTTAGCGTTAGCCAGCTAGCGTGGTCAGTCTTGAGGCAGCGTGTTAGCGTTAGCCGGCTAGCGTGGTCAGTCGCGAGGCAGCGTGTTAGCGTTAGCCAGCTAGCGTGGTCAGTCGCGAGGCAGCGTGTTAGCGTTAGCCAGCTAGCGTGGTCAGTCGCTAGGCAGCGTGTTAGCGTTAGCCAGCTAGCGTGGTCAATCGCGAGGCAGCGCCAGGGTGTTAGCGTTAGCCAGCTAGCATGGTCAGTCGGGAGGCAGCTTGTTAGCGTTAGCCAGCTAGCGTGGTCAGTCGTAAAATGCTTGAGGTTCTTCCTGCGCAGACATTCCTGCGGTGCTGCTGTCTCGTTCGTCATCTCAAACAATTAAGTCAGACGTTTGCAGTTATTCACCGAAGAAGAAAAAGAAATTACGCTGGGAGCGATATGAATCAAAACAACGGGATTTCTTTTGTTCTGACATTGGCAATTGGGAGATTAAAAACAGCTGGGCCACTCTGCGCAATCATACTCCACAAGAGAAGGAATACGTGGGCCTACCATGAGAAAGAGACAACTACTACATAAACGTTGAGAAACCGTTAGAGAGCTATTCAACCCTTAAACAGCAACTATGCCTGTCAGGATCTGGATCCAAACCTAAAGACTTCAGGTGTGTTGGAGCAGGGAAATATCTAGAATATGCAGGACAGTGGGCCCTGGGGACTAGTGTTGAAGACTACTGCTATGTAGGAACAGCAGTGAACAGTGTCACACCCAGTTCTCACATCAGCGAACTCCACAAATCTTCTCCTCAGCGTGATCGATTTCCCTGCTCTGTCTCCATCTGATACTCCTCCTCAGATGTAGAGGAAGTCTTGGCCCAACGTCTTGGCGTACAAACGAAGAAGTTTTACCCCCCCCCCTAAAAAATGACCGCTCTTCGTTTGCTCAACTTCCTATGGCTGTGTCTTTGCCATCTCAGGAAAATACCGCAATTTTGTGAGTTTTATTCTGGGATGAATGATATCGGGTTCTCCCACAAGACTTGGAGGCTCTCTTTCTTCCATTGAGGAGATCCAAGATCCATCCAGGGGTCAAGGGTCAAACCGTCCAGGGGTCACAGATGATCATAGATCTCATCCAGACACCCAAACAGACGCCCGTGGAGACGCTCATCTCCAGCCCAACACAAACAAACCTCCATGAGAACATCCACACACAGCCATCATCTCCTCCTTGATACCGTCTCAAGTTCGGAGACTCTTAAACGCGATCGTGATTCTTAAACGCCAGCAGACTTTGGCTGCACGGTGATCGTGAAGCACCTTCTCGGATGGATATTGGTTCCAGAAAGCCTGGATGAGATATATATATACCCATAGTTGGCTCGGAACAGGGTTTACACTGCCCTGGAGGCTGACCTAGAGACCCACCAGGCAGGGAGGCGTCCTGGGAGGTGTCCTGGGCTCCAGAGGGTTCTGGATCTCCCCCATCGTCGTGAATGTGATAGCTCTCAACCGTGCCTGTGTGGGTGATGTAATGTTGGTGTCCGTTAGCGCCTAAAACGGGCATAAACATCTTTTTACAACACCACAAACTCGAGCAGTCGGACGTTAAATCTAACGTTTGAACAATGTGGACGGTTTTACTGTCCTTCCCCGCTGCGCTTCCAATCGCTATGAATCATCGTCTCTCTTTCCCACATGGAGCTCTCTATCTCTCTCTCTCTCCCGCTCTCTTATTTCCCTCTTTATAACTCGGTGTATCTCTCTTCTCTCTTTCCTGATCCAAACTCTAACACAGCACAGGCCTGACGGATGACGACGCAGCTTCAACATGAACATATCCACACATGGAACCTTCTAAACGTTCCGAAGTTCTCATGGAGCCTTGGAAGGTCTCGTGGAGTCTTCTAGACCTCTAAAGTTCAGGGGTCAGATGGCAGAGCGGTTAGGGAGTCGGGCTATTAATCAGAAGGTTGTTGGTTTCGATTCCCTTGGGCACGGCACTTTACCCTACATGCCTTGGGGGAATGTCCCTGTACTTACAGTAAGTCGCTCTGGATAAGAGCTAAATGTAAACTAAATGTAAAATTGGAGCCTTATAAGCGAGTCTAGTAACTGCCTTTAATCAGAGGTCAGGCTGTCCTGTTGTGTTCCGTCAGAGAAACATGACTCTGTTAGATAACAGAGGTAGATATCCGTAGATATGAGGGCGGGAAAGGGATAGGAAAAAGTTGACTTTGGTAATACAACCTATTCAGCCAGTTGATGATATCATGGTGAGATCTATCTGTAGAGGGCGTTTATGTTGCTCCAGGTTACGGCGGTTTGGTTTAAATGTAAAGGGATGGCATTAGCACATTACCACGAGACATACAGATAAAGAAACATGATTTGAGTCGTTTATGTTCTATACTTTGGATCGTTTCCCATTTGACATCTGTGCTGCACGTAACATTATTAGTTTTCGTGGTTTTTCTGAAATACCGGAGGGAGTGGCGACTGCTCTGTAGTTATTCGACTTGTGCTCTTTTTTTTCATTTAAAATAAATGAGTTTAGTCCGACAAGCCCAGGGGCACGGAGCAGAATCATCATCACACACCGTGATTTCAGTGTTGGAGTATTTATTAGGGTCAGGGTTAGGCTCAACTATTTTTCATGTTTATGTGTAAAATTCCAGCTACTTTCCCCTTCCAAATAGCTGTGCTTACTGTCATCCACTAAAAATACATTCTTGAACTTTACAAGATTATATTATTCAGCATATTATTTTAAGAGAACATTAACTAAAGTGCCTTAAACCAGTTTCCCTCAAGACAGTAATTAAGTGCTGCCTTCGGGTCACATGACCCAGGTTCACAACGAACCCATCGTTGTGTTGCGACAACTTTACCCAAATACAAAAACAAATAAAAAGCATTTTCTTTGAACCTTCGCGATGTGGGGGGTCTGAGACAGCCCGACGGTTAAAAGTTTCACTTTGTTTTTGTATGCGGTAAAGTTGTCGCAATACGACGGTGGGTCACAATGACTGATGGGTCAGAATGACCCGAAGGGTTAAGGGCCTGTGAATCTAAACTGGGCTATGCCTTCAATCTTCCTACAATAATAACACTAAAATGTCTCAAGTCAAACACCACAGGCTTGTTTTAGGGTCAGGGTTAATGTCTTATAAAAGTACTCCACTATTACATTCCCCTTCAGCCCTGGACCATTAGAGTACAACATACTGAAGTCCAGACCCAGCCTGAGGTCGCATGAGAGAAACCCCACCATAAAGCTTCCATAAAGACTGACATCAGAGACATGTTTACCTCAACATCAAAGACTGTGTCAAGAACTACCCAGACCAGAGGAACTCTCTTCGACCAATAACAACATCTCTTACCAGGCCCCAAACCCCAGACCTCTCAAAATAACCAGTGTGGCCGCTAGTTCTCCACTCTAATAACTGACCCCATGGTTTGAATCTCAACTGAAACACAAACGCTCTCTAAATCATTCCAGGGCTCCTATGTTTAACGCAGCCATTACAGGCCACAGCCTGGAGCCATTAACTGGAGAGCACATCCATCTCATCACACAACACCACGACGCTAACCGCTACGACGCTAACCGCTGCTCGGCCCCCAGAGACTGCAGCATTAGCGGCTTACGTTCACTTCCACATGCATCCGTCAATGACACGTCCACGACACTGTGCTTCGATTTAGAAGGAAAAGGATGACGGGGGAGAGCAGAGTGAGGCGGCCCAGGTAGGACTCAGAGTTCTCCTAACGTTCCTTTGTGTAGCAGCTGTGGTTCTCTGTAATCCTGTTCTTTAGGATCTGCTACAGATCCCTGCGTTAGCATGTAAGGTTCTCCTAACGTTCCTGTATTGCAGTCTGGGATTTTTCTAATGTTACTCCTTTTAGGGCCTGAGGTTCTCCATAATCTTGTTTAGAACCTGGCATGTTCTTTGATGTTCCCCGGTTAGATCGTGAGGTTCTTTTAGAGGAACTTCACATCTCATTAGCGTAAGACCTGCCGAACGGCGGTGGAACCGGAGAAGGTGACGGAGCGCGGATCATTCCGGAGGGTTTGGATCTCATCCATCTTACCTTGCCAGCCTCCAGCAGCCCCTCATCTGTGATCCTAATCCAGCCCTTTGAAACCGAGATGGAATTTCACTCGGTCGAACGGGTCCTCATTACAGACAGACATCGTCTGCCCATTACGCTGAAATACTAGCGCGCACGTCTACTGACACACACAGCTGCCATGTGAGTGATTACATGGCAGATACAGTGCGCATACAGTATAGTATATGATGCATGTAGGCCCACCGGTTGAATTCCAGGGCTCTGTGAGTGGCATCAACTATCCCATAATAAGCCCTGAGGAAATGGAGAACCCATCGGGGAACCCAGACTCTAACGCAAACAGACGTCTAAAATTAGTTTGTATATGTCCCAGCATGTGTATCACATGTCACAGCAAAAGCAAACTGTGGGGAACTCGAGGCCGGGGCGAGGGGCAGAGCAGGGGGAAGAAGAGAGGAACGGAGAGAGGGCTTGGAGAGTTCTAGGGGAAAAGAGGAAGAGATGGAGACGGAGAGAGAGACGGAAAGAGGGAAAGAGGGACGGAGGAGGAGAGAGAGAGAGGAAGCGACTGAGAGACAGAGAAGGGGAGAAGACTGGGACTGACCCGTGTGTGACCTACTGTAAAGCGTGCACCGTATGCAACTCAACCCAACCATCAGTCAGGCATGATGGACATACCAGCGCAGACTGGGACCGAGCACCTGATTGGACTGTGAACTAACGAGACCTAGACCGGGAGAGAGAGAGACAGTGAAAAGAATGAGGTAGAGAGAGAAGTGAGGGAGAGAGGGGGGGAGAGAAGATTGAGTGAGAAAGAGGAGAGAAACTGAAGGAGAGAGACAGGGAAAGTAAGACACATGGAGAGAGAGAGACAGAGAGAGAAGTGAGGGAGAGAGGGGGGGAGAGAGAAAGAGAGAGAAGATTGAGTGAGAAAGAGGAGAGAAACTGAAGGAGAGAGACACAGGGAAAGTAAGACACGTGGAGAGAGAGAGAGACAGAGAGAGGAATGAGGGAGAGGGGGGGAGAGAAGATGGAGTGAGAAAGGAGAGAAACTGAAGGAGAGACACAGGGAAAGTAAGACACGTGGAGAGAGAGACAGAGAGAATGAGGGAGGGGGGGAGAGAAGATGAGTGAGAAAGGAAACTGAAGGAGAGAGACACAGGGAAAGTAAGACACGTGGAGAGAGAGAGACAGAGAGAGGAATGAGGGAGAGGGAGGGAGAGAAGATTGAGTGAGAAAGGAGAGAAACTGAAGGAGAGAGACACAGGGAAAGTAAGACACGTGGAGAGAGAGAGACAGAGAGAGGAATGAGGGAGAGAGGGAAGTGAGGGAGAGGGGGGGAGAGAAGATGGAGTGAGAAAGGAGAGAAACTGAAGGAGAGAGACACAGGGAAAGTAAGACACGTGGAGAGAGAGACAGAGACGGACAGCTCAGTCAACTCCATTCTACGATGGTTTCCTTCCTGTGTTAATCAGGACTGAAAAACTTGTCTCTTTCCCAGAGCACACGCTGACTAACAGCATATTCAGTTACGTCGTTTAACACGTTGCCTAGAGACCTAGACCGTGGACAATAAGATCCAACAATCTCAGTCGCGTATCACTTACAATATCAGTGCTAGATACCCCAGTTCAGCCGGAGTTCAGCTAACAGGCCCAGATGTCTGCAGCATGATGAGTACAGAGGATGTCTACAGGGTAACTTTAATGTGCGTAGTGATAATAGTAAGGAGACACCTGCTGAAGTATGGACTGCAGATCAAGAGGTTGCAGGTTCAAATCCCCCTGGGAACGTTTGATACTTTGGATGAAAAGCGGCCGCTAAACGACTGTGTTAACATGAATCACTTTGTAATCCCGAATCTTCTGTTGTTTACCCTCGTATAGCGTGAGACTTTCCAGATCCGCGTGATTTACAATCCTCCTTCCTGCTCTGCACTGATTGGTCTGGGCGGTTACCGAGCCAAATTTGTGTCCCAGTCTGGTGAGATCAGACAGCAACACTCCCTCTTCCAACAACAACTCCTCCTTACCCTCCCTCAGAATGAGCCTGGCCAGCGAGAGCCAAGGAAATGTTTCTTTAAACATAGTGATGCCCGCAAGCACACCCGTAGACACAGGCAAGCCAACACACACACACCAGCAGCGAACACACACACACCACACACACACACACACACAGGCAAGCGAACACACACACACACACTCATAAAACAGACCCAGGCAAAGCCAGAGCTAGTCAGAGAAAACATCTCCCATAAATCTGTCCCATCAACCTGTGGCTTCGGCTTGAGATATGTGAGCTCCTATTGGCTTGCCAGGCAACCAATCATAGCCTCCTCATATGGCAGCAAGATGGCAGAGAGATTCCCAACCTGTCCCCTTCTCAACCTCAATTACCTCTTAATTACACCATCTTACAAAAACATCATCAATCACACAACTGTACTTAGCTACAGGTCAGTATTACCAAACCAGAAGAACATCTTGCACCATTGCGTCTAATTAAGCCTCTAGGGAATCTTCTCGACTAATCCATGGATCATTCCAGAACCAGGATCTCCAGGGTTTGGAAACGGACCACTGGGAGGCAGCTCTGACGGACGTTTCCGTCCAAGCGCCTTGTAATATCGCTGTCGTCACGTCGGTCAGATCAAACACCGAAATCAGATCCGGCTTCTATTTCAGGAATAAATATTTAGGAATATGACATGGAGACAGGTTTTCTGGATGCAATTAGACGTTAACTTTTGAGCCTCTGGGTCGTGAAAAACAGTGGTCATGCAGCCTGTTAGATAGGAGGGAGGAGGGAGGGGAGGGGAAGGGAGGGAGGGAGGGCAGGGTCTGTCAAAGGGTGTGGGTGAGACTTAAGGTATCTCCAAGAAACAGCGTTTGTCTTCATTTGGTTATTTTAACGGTGTACCACACTTCATTACACTGTCTGTGTTGCACTGCTTATGGTGAAACGTCAAATTAAAAGCAAACTTGATAAACAGCTGATAGACGGCAATCTGTAGCTTCACTGGAGGACATTTCAGTGTGTGTGTGTGTGTGTAGGGTGTGTGAGCGTGTGTGTGAGCATGTGTGTGTCTCCCTTGAATCCAGACGTGGATTTGGAAACATGGCAGCCAAGCCCCTCGCTGGGCGAGCAGAGCGGAGGAGGTGATGTCACGGGGCGATGTCACAGGGGCGATGTCACCGACCGCCGCGGCGTTGCCGTGGAAACGCTGCAAAGCTTTCCCAGCCCGGTGCGGGGCCTCGCGGCGTAGCGCTTCTCGACTCGGGAAAAGTCCCACGCTCCACCTCCGGTGGGAACACGGCCACCGTCGCCCGCTGAAGCCCTCCCAACACAAGATTTCCCAGTGGCTGAACGGCGCTGGTTTTACTGGCGTTCGCTGCTGCGTGCGGCTGGCTGGCTTCAGCGTGGGCCGTGTGAATGGAGCAGAGATCCAGAGACATGGCACTACATCTTATGGAGAGGAAAGCATGCAGTAGCCTCCTCCTCTACGCTAAATCACACGTTGTTTTCACTCACAGCAAATCCACCATGTTGTTGTAGAACTCAGGCCAGGCAACTGAGTCTTGTTGCTCTGCTACGATAAACTGCCCGCTCTCTGGAACTAATACAGAGCTCTGGAGACAGGGCTAGAGAAGAATAGAGAGGGGGAAATAGAGAAAGAAAGACAGAGCAAGAGAGAGATAAAGATTAAGCTAAAGTATCTTTTTTCTGTGCCAGTCTTCCGTGAGCCAAGACTAGCTCCATGTTTCTCTTGGAAGCACTGGAAGATTCTGTGAAGAGAGATGAATCCATAAATCAAAAGAACTTCCTTTCTTGTGTCTGTCAAACGAGAACTTTTAAGGGTTATTTCCCGATCACGAGTTCCCTCGCGCCCTCCAAAACACACAGAAACTGACACACTCACGACAGTCAAGAGACACCTTGACGTAGTCTGGGGGCGTTTCTTTGAAGCTGGCATGACAGAAATGGATACACCAGTTCCACAGCTCAGAGAGCAAGAGACAGCAGATGGACTTGGTTTGTCCAGCGTGTTTACACAGTTTAGATTAGGAGAGAACGACCCACCTACGTAAGGGACATGTTATCAGTGGCGTACAGTACGGTACAGTATGGACCTTGAGAGACATTTCAGAAGGTTGATGTCATAGGGCACCCCGCTCCTCCTCTTCCTCCTTCGGTCGTTAAACTGTCAGTTAGACCGTTACAGTCACTGTCCAGACACTCCTACGCTCGCTCTCTCTCTTAAATGTGCGGGGTCCATCCATCACAATTATCTCCTGGTCCATTTCTCTCTCTCACTCTCTCTCTAGCCCTCTCCCTCCCTCCTTCTCTCCCACTCTCTCTCTCTCTAGCCCTCTCCCTCCCTCTCTCTCTCTAGCCCTCTCCCTCCTTCTCTACACCACTCTCTCTCTCTCTCTCAAGCCCTCTCCCTCCTTCTCTCACACTCTCTCTCTCTAGCCCTCTCCCTCCTTCTCTACCACTCTCCCTCCCTCCCTCTCTCTCTCTAGCCCTCTCCCTCCTTCTCTCACACTCTCTCTCTCTAGCCCTCTCCCTCCCTCTCTCCCACTCTCTCTCTCTCTAGCCCTCTCCCTCCTTCTCTCACACTCTCTCTCTCTCTCTCTCTCTCTCTCTAGCCCTCTCCCTCCCTCTTTCTCTCACACTCTCTGTCCGTGGTTGATCGACAATTATGCAATCTTGCTGTAAGAACACTTGGGTGTGTCCGTGAGTGTGTGTAGTATGGACTGTCCGTGTGAGTCTGTGTGGTATGGGGTGAGGCAGGGCAGGGCAGCCTTTAAAAGTGTCCCCTGACTGGACCACTCAGTTCTTCCGTCCTGGTTAACACATGGTCTGTGGACATGTAAAGAGGAGATGGCATGTGTGTTGTGAACACATGGTCTGTAGAGGAGATGGCATGTGTGTTGTGAACACATGTTCTGTGAACATGTAAAGATGGGCTTCATGTCAACTAAGCATGCCTGCCTGCCTTAAATGGCCAGCACACACTCTCGCACTGGAGCGACGGGGAGAGTGTGTGTGTGTGTTGTGTGTGTGTCCATGTGTTTGGGACTTGGCTAAATACAAAGGCTTCTACAGATCCAATGTAATAGTGTGTATACAATAAGAGTGTTTGTGTACAATAAGAATGTGTGTGTGTGTGTGTGTGTATAATAAGAGTGTGTGTGTATGATAGTGTGTGGGCTTCCATCAGCCTGTAATTACGGCCTCCAAACATCTCTGTAATGGTTCTGTTTATCCCACTGGTTGTGTGTGGCTCTCACACAGACCAGTACAGCACTGTACACTATAGCAGAATCGAGTAGAGTAGACTACAGTAGAGGAGGGAAGGAGTACAGTACAGTACAGTGCACTACAGTACAGCACATCATATCAATGTAGTACTGTCCAACAACGTTCATCTCAGTACCTGTACAGTGGGGAGGGGGGAAGGGGGGAGGTCAAACCGGAGTCTTTCAAAACAGGAAGCGTCCCAGTGCTAACCCAGTAACACCCAGGGAGTTACTGTCAAAACAAACACAGCACAGTAGAGTAGAGTACAGTAGAGTACAGTACAGTAGAGCACAGTACAGTAGAGCAGAGCACAGTAAAGCAAAGCACAGTAGAGTAGAGTAGAGTAGAGCACAGTAGAGCAGAGCACAGCACAGTAGAGCACAGTAGAGTAGAGCACAGTAGAGTAGAGCACAGTATAGTACAGTAGAGTACAGTAGAGCACAGTAGAGCAGAGCACAGTAGAGTAGAGTAGAGCACGGTAGAGTAGAGCACAGTAGAGTAGAGCACAGTAGAATAGAGCACAGTAGAGTAGAGCACAGTAGAGTAGAGCACAGTATAGTACAGTAGAGCACAGTAGAGCACAGTAGAGTAGAGCACAGTAGAGTAGAGCACAGTAGAGTAGAGCACAGTAGAGTAGAGCATGGTAGAGTAGAGCACAGTAGAGTAGAGCACAGTAGAATAGAGCATAGTAGAGTAGAGCACAGTAGAGTAGAACACAGTAGAGTAGAGCACAGTAGAATAGAGCACAGTAGAGTAGAGCACAGTAGAGTAGAGCACAGTAGAGTAGAGCACAGTATAGTACAGTAGAGCAGAGTACAGTAGAGCAGAGTAGAGTAGAGCACAGTATAGTACAGTAGAGCAGAGTACAGTAGAGCCCAGTAGAGTAGAGCACAGCTCCATTAACCCGCCCCAGACCAGGCCCCGCAGAGAGTATATATGAGAGGTGTTCACCATGACAACGCCAGCTGGAGTAGAGAGGGCTGCCACAAAGCCTAATGTGTCCCAGAGCAGCAGAGTAGTTATGAATGTCTGCTAAGCAGGGAATAGTCCCCATCTATTCCACCACACGTCATCGCTGTGTGTGAGAATGACCTTTCAGGCCAGAGACACAAACACAGTAACTATGGGAAGGATTACGGGATCCTTTACTAACACTCCTGCTCTACTCTAATGCACTCTAGTCTAGCTCTACTCTGCTCTTGCTCCACTAAACTCTATTGAACTCTACTCTGCTCTACCGTACACTGCTCAATCCTTCTCTCCTCCTCTCTACCCAAGCCAGCCTCACCAGTCAGCAGAGCCATTCCTCATGGAGCAGGCCTGCCAGGAGAAGAGCTCCTCTCCTCCTCCAGGGACAGAACCAGGGCTGTGGCCCAGCAGCAGGGCTGGCCTGGACCCAGTCTGGATTTATGGGCCCCCCGCTCCCAGACAGATATGACTGAACTGCTGGTTCTCAGCAGGGTTCCGTCGAGAACGGCCAACAAGGGAGCTCGTGCTCACAGCCTCCGCTGACAGATTCATCTCAGCTCCTCGGACAAGGAGGACAGCCTCGCTCTGTCAGCCTCTAGCCAACAACCCTCCAGCACCCAGCCTCCAGATCCCAGCCTCTAACCTCCTGCCCCCTTAGCCAGACACGCGTAGAGCCCATGCGTAGCGAGCCAAAAAACCTCAGCCTTCTCTCCCAGACAAACATACCTGAATAACACCATATGAAGTTATATTGGCAGCAAACTCCCTCTACCTGGATCTGCCCTTTACAGGAACCTGTGGGCAGGTTGAATTTACGACCAAATACTTTTCACGCCAATGGGCTGCGAAGGGAGGCATCAGAATGGGGAGAGTGTAGAGGGAGACGGAGGGGGATTGGCCAGGGGCCACGCAGGGGGCAGGCAGGGGGCCGTGTGGTCAGGAACAACCATGAGTGGCTCTTAGGCCCTGGACAGCGTGGGCTCTGTCAACACCCCTGACCGATGACACAGCACGGCTGTCATTCCTGCAAGGCGAGCGTCACAGAGCTGAGGGGATGTCAGAACGGTATGTGTGTGTGTTTGTGTGTGTGTGTGTGTGTGTGTGAGCTTTAGCGTGCGTGTTTGTGTGGGAGTGTGTTTGTGTGTGTGCGTTAGCTTGAATGTGTGTTTGCTTGAGTGTGTGTGTGTGTGTGTGCGACTCACCCGGGAGATAGTGAGAGGCAGACAGAAGTCCTTCCCTCCTTGCAGTCTGAAACCCCAGGGGGCGGGGCCAACCAGGGAGACGCTATAGTTGCTCATGATTCGCTAAGGAAGAAAGAAACAACACCGTTAACGTCACGTCCATTCTCTGAGGCAGAGACATCCAGAGGACTGTAAATCAAAAGATCAGGGATGTATATAAAAAATAAATAACTTTATGGACAAAGACTAGAACAGACAGATGCTTGTTTCCGTTTAGCTGTTCTCTCTGGGACACCATAAAAGAAGAGAGCTTTCGATTGACCAAAGACCGCAGCGGACGTCTGCGTCACGTGAGGGAAGCCACAGCTCGCCTCAGCTGTTCCCTCGCTCGCAGGACGGCCCAAAACATGTGATCCTTTCTGGCCAAACTGTTATTGGTTCACTAAATCAGCTTCTGAGCGGAACCATATGCTGAGATAAATCGACATCACGGCCTTCTGCTCCGCAAACATCTGCCGAGGCAGGAGATATCGAGCTCTGAACACGCTGCTCGTCTCTCTGAAGCGACGGCTACGCAGCAGAACCGACACGCCACTCGGAGGAAGACAGAGACATCTCCTCAGAAGAGAGACAGAGACATCTCCCCAGGAGAGAGACAGACATCTCCTCAGAAGAGAGACAGACATCTCCTCAGGAGAGAGACAGACATCTCCTCAGAAGAGAGACAGACATCTCCTCAGAAGAGAGACAGACATCTCCTCAGAAGAGAGACAGACATCTCCCCAGGAGAGAGACAGACATCTCCTCAGAAGAGAGACAGGCACATCTCCTCAGAAGAGAGACAGACATCTCCTCAGAAGAGAGACAGACATCTCCTCAGAAGAGAGACAGACATCTCCTCAGAAGAGAGACAGACATGTCCTCAGAAGAGAGACAGAGACATCTCCTCAGAAAGAGACAAAGACATCTCCTCAGAAGAGAGACAGACATGTCCTCAGAAGAGAGACAGACATCTCCTCAGAAGAGAGACAGACATGTCCTCAGAAGAAAGAAAGACAGACATGTCCTCAGAAGAGAGACAGAGACATCTCCTCAGAAGAGAGACAGAGACATCTCCTCAGAAGAGAGACAGACATCTCCTCAGAAGAGAGACAGGTCACGTATAAACAACCCTGCGTGTCTGTCAGTGACAAGACGGATGATAAACAGTACGTGAGAAAGAAAAGAAGCTCTAAACCTACACACCCTAGGCCCTGTATGTGAATCTAAGCAAGACAAAAGCATTCGTTATAATGACTAAACGACAAGAAAGAGAGATTTACCTGCCGGAGATAAAATCCTACCAAGGGCAGACTCTTCACACACACACTCTACTGAACACTGAGGAACTGAGGACTGTGTCCCTCAAACAGCCTAGTCTATTTATACAGCCATGGGGAGGAGGGGTGTGTGTGTGAGTGAGAGAGAGAGAGAGAGACAGAGAGTAGAGAGAGAGAGAGAGACAGAGAGACAGAGAGAGATGAGAGACAGAGAGAGAGAGAGAGAGACAGACAGAGAGACAGAGAGACAGAGAGAGAGAGAGAGAGACAGAGAGAGAGAGAGAGAGAGATGACAGAGAGAGAGAGAGAGAGAGAGACAGAGAGAGAGTAGGATAGAGAGACAGTAGAGACAGAGAGACAGAGAGACAGGAGAGACAGAGAGACAGAGTAGACAGAGAGACAGAGAGACAGAGAGAGACAGAGAGACAGAGAGAGACAGAGAGATACAGAGAGAGACAGAGAGACGAGAGAGACAGAGATGACATAGAGAGACAGAGAGACAGAGAGATGACAGAGAGAGACAGAGAGACAGAGAGACAGACAGAGAGACAGAGATAGACAGAGAGACAGAGAGACAGAGAGACAGAGATACAGAGAGACAGAGAGAGACAGAGAGAGAGACAGAGAACGCAGAGAGACAGAGAGACCAGAGAGTACAGAGATGACAGAGAGAGAGACAGAGAGACAGAGAGACAGAGATGACAGAGAGAGAGACAGCAGAGACAGAGAGAACAGTAGAGAGAGACAGATAGAGACATATAGAGAGATAAGACAGAGAGACAGAGAGAGAACAGAGAGACAAGAGAGACAGAGAGACAGAGAGACAGAGAGACAGAGAGACAGAGAACAGAGAGACAGAGATACGATAGAGAGACAGAGATAGAGACAGAGAGCAGAGAGAGAGACAGAGAGACAGAGAGAGACAGAGAGACATAGAGAGAGACAGAGATACATAGAGACTAGAGAGAGAGAGACAAGAGACAGTATATCAGGTAGAGATATGAGAATAGATAGAGAGAGATAGAGACGAGCGAGAGATACTGATAGATAGATAGATAGAAACAAGTGATAGTGAATAAGTAAGCTAGAGAGAGAGCAAGACACATAGAGAATGTAAGAAAGAGTGGCAAGTGAGACTGAGTGTAACAGTGACAGAGTAAAAGAGAGAGGGAAAGAGACAAAGAGAGAGGATTAGGGAGAGTGAGAGAGAGTATTAGGGAGAGTGGGAGTGAGAGTGAGAGAGAAAGAGAGAGGGCGAGAGGGCGAATTCAAGAGTCAGAACACGCATTCACATCACGCAAAGTAGCCTATGTGCGTACTAGCGTGCAGCGGAAATCTTTTTAGGGGTCTGAGTGGAGCCGGGCTGTAGAAGTGTTGTTTCAGGGCCTGGCCTAAACATAAACATTCCTCCGCAGCAGATTAGAGGCCAGCGACTTCTGTCCAGAGGAAACCGACATACAAATAGCACATATAGAGACGGCACACAACAGCATGTCATGGAACAGGAGTTCAGAGTTCAGGCAGTATTTCAGTGGTCAGAGTGACCCCTCAGCTTATCTGACATGGCGTTCACTGTCTCCCAACAGGCTTGGGTCACTTACATTGACATGTGTACTTTTATACATTTAGTAGACGCTCTTATCCAGCGCGACTTAGAGTAAATACAAGGACATTCCTCCCGAGGCAAGTAGGGTAGGTAAACTAGACTTCCATTTATTTGCTTACTTCAAGAAAAGCTGCCTGGAGTCGAGCATAAGCTCAAACACCACAACAATGGCATAAAAAAACAGTTTTGTAGGGTTGAACGTAAATATAAATGATAGACAGATGGTTCAACCAATCACCTGCCAAGTATTTATGGAAAGTGTCTGCCCTTTTTCAGTTTCCAAGGACGACTTCCCAGATGAACATGTGTAACGAACCATCTGGCGAGAAGTTTCAGTTACCTGCTTCATAAACAGGCTTCAGCGTAAAGCCCTGGACAGAATTCAACCACGTAACAGGGACTCAGGTGGCTGAGCGGTTAGGGAATCGGGCCAGTAATCAGAAGGTTGCCAGTTCAATTCCGGCTGTGCGAAATGATGTTGTGTCCTTGGGCAAGGCACTTCACCCTACTTGCCTCAGGGGAATGTCCCTGTACTTGCCGTAAGTCGCTCTGGATAAGAGCGTCTGCTAAATGACTAAATGTAAATGTAAACTTAACTAGACTTTGAGCAAGAGTCTGCATCTCAGACTATCTCACCTTAAAGTACCCAATCGGCTTCGACTGCTGTGCGAACTTGCGCAACACTTTGACCCTTGACCTGGAACAGTTTCTCAAGACCTGGAGTGGGTTAGTTATATTGACACAGACTCCTGTCATGAGATCATGCGAAGAACAGTGCTGCCTTTTCTAAAGACCCTAATCAGTTGGGAGGAATCGTTCAGGATGGGTTTCCCACAGTCTGAGTGGAGGAGTGTGTCTTGGTGTGTGAAACACAACAACACTGGTGACTTTCACTAGTGTCACACCTCGCTGTCAACACACACACACACACACCCAGGATGTGACATGGGGATGAGGTGGCGACCGGTGAGGCACATGCCAGGGCACGCACACACACACACACATATTCACACGCACAAACACACACACACTGATCACAAATGGCATAACACTCTCCTCTTCCTTCCAGTCCATACAAGCAGATGTTGTGCATCATAACACAGAAGATGGTGTCCTCTATGAACCAGTCAGTCCAGTATGAACCCTGCTGTCATATCGAGTCAGCGTCATGTATGAACCCGTCTGAATGATCGGACGCCTGACGCAGTAAAAGCGTCTAGCACCACTGAACTTCATTGGTTTCGACGCAGGCCTATAGTACATTCCATTACCAGTGAAAGGAGCTGAAGTGCCGTTACGTGAGCAGTGGTACTATTTTAGAACAAGCGGATCATTGTGCGTCGGGGGTGAGGACGGACAGGAGACTAGGAGGTGGGGGTGTAGCAGACGTCCACACCAACTTCAGTCTCAGGAAAACAGGGACTTTCCCAATGTCTTATCCAACAAGCCGACTGAATGGAGACAGAGAGAATACCCTCATCATGCGGCTTTGTGTCTGTGTGTGTGCCTGACTGACTGTGTGTGTGTGTGTGCCTGACTGACTGTGTGTGTGTGTGTGTGTGTGTGCCTGACTGACTGTGTGTGTGTGTGTGTGTCTGACTGACTGTGTGTGTGTGTGTGTGCCTGACTGACTGTGTGTGTGTGCCTGACTGACTGTGTCTGTGTGTGTGCCTGACTGACTGTGTGTGTGTGTGTGTGTGCCTGACTGACTGTGTGTGTGTGTGTGTGTGTGTCTGACTGACTGTGTGTGTGTGTGTGCGCCTGACTGACTGTGTGTGTGTGTGTGTGCCTGACTGACTGTGTGTGTGTGTGTGCGCCTGACTGACTGTGTGTGTGTGTGTGCGCCTGACTGACTGTGTGTGTGTGTGTGCCTGACTGACTGTGTGTGTGTGTGTGTGTCTGACTGACTGTGTGTGTGTGTGTGTGCGCCTGACTGACTGTGTGTCTGTGTGTGTGCCTGACTGACTGTGTCTGTGTGTGTGCCTGACTGACTGTGTGTGTGTGTGTGCCTGACTGACTGTGTGTGTGTGTGTGCCTGACTGACTGTGTGTGTGTGTGTGTGTGTCTGATTGACTGAGTGTATGTGTGTGTGTCAGAATGACTGAATGAGTGTGTGTGTGTGTGTCCGAATGACTGAATGAGTGCGAGTGTGCCTGATTGACTGAGTGAGGGTGTGTGTGTGTGTGTGTGTCAGAATGACTGAATGAGTGTTTGTGTAGGTGTGTGTGCCTGATTGACTGAGTGAGTGTGTGTGTGTGTGTGTGTGTGTGTCAGAATGACTGAATGAGTGTGTGTGTGTGCCTGATCGACTGAGTGTGTGTGTGTCTGATTGAGTGAGTGAGTGAGTGAGTGTGTGTGTGTGTGTGTGTCAGAATGACTGAATGAGTGTGTGTGTGTGCCTGATTGACTGAGTGTGTGTGTGTGTGTCTGATTGAGTGAGTGTGTGTGTGTGTGTGTGTGTGTCTGATTGAGTGAGTGAGTGAGTGAGTGAGTGTGTGTGTGTCCACACATTTAGCGATAGCTCAACAGGCAAACATCCAGTCGCAACCTCTGAACTGCCTGTCAGCATGGACACCAAAACCTGACCCCTGATACCTCGGGTGACCTCTGCAGAAAAGCCTCTCTCTCTCCACCCTCCCCAGTAGGCGCTCGCCCAGACCAGACCAAGACATCCAAGAATGTGTGTCTATGACGGTGGAGCTAATGACTCCAACGGCTTCTTAAAACGTTCGCTTTGTTAGTATCGTTGCCTGAGGCATCGGTAAACACAGATAACAGACTAGAACTGACGTGGTCGATGATTCAACACATTTCACAACAGTGAGTGACTACATAGCGGGTGGTTTGCAACGGAGTCACAACTGGTTTACAGCCAGAACTAGAGAGGCTGTTCAGAAGAAAAGTATTTTACAAGTGTCACAACGGCGTCGAGCTTCATCCAGTGACATGTCATTACAGTGCAAGTCACATGTTGGCTGTGTGCTGTCACATGACCAAAAGTAGCTTCAAGTCCCAAGTCCCCCCCGCTCCAATCAGAGAGGGTTAAAACTAAACTGGTACAATTCCTGACTCCTCTCTCTGTCTCTCTCTGAATGGCTGTATGAATCTCCCACCTGGAGGGGGCGTGGCATCCAACACTCACACCTGGAGGGGGCGTGGCATCCAACACTCACACCTGGAGGAGGCGTGGCCTCTGCACTCTTTAATGGCATAGCCAGGCTGGGGAATTACCGGGGGTTAGGAGAGAAGGATGGGAGGGAGGGAGGGTAGGAGGAGAGAAGAGGAGAAGAGCTGAGGGAAGAAGGATGGGAGGGAGGGTAGGAGGAGAGAGAGAAGAGGAGAGGGAGGGTAGGAGGAGAGAAGAGGAGAAGGGAGAAGGGGTGAGGGAGGATGGGAGGGGAGGGAGGAGAGAAGAGGACGACGTGAGGGAGGATGGGAGGGAGGAGGAGAGCCGAGAAGAGGAGAGGGAAGAAGGATGGAGGGAGGGTGGAGGAGGAGAGAAAGAGGAGAAGGGGGTGGGGGAGGGCGGATGGGAGGGAGGGGTAGGAGGAGAGAAGAGGAGAGGGAGGGTAGGAGGAGAGAAGAGGAGAAGGGGGGAGGGAGGGAAGGATGGGAGGGAGGCGTAGGAGGAGAAGGGGGTGAGGGAGGGAAGGATGGGGAGGGAGGGTAGGAGGAGGAGAAGAGAGGAGAGGGAGGGTAGGAGGAGAGAGAGGAGAGGGAGAGGGAGGGTAGGAGGAGAGAAGAGGAGAAGGGGAGGGTAGGAGGAGAGAAGAGGAGAAGGGAGGGTAGGAGGAGAGAAGAGGAGAAGGGGTGAGGGAGGGAGGGTGGGAGGAGAGGAGAGAGGAGAAGAGGGGAGGGAGGGTAGGAGGAGAGAAGAGGAGAAGGGGGGAGGAGGGTAGGAGGAGAGAAGAGGAGAAGAGGGGAGGGAGGGTAGGAGGAGAGAAGAGGAGAAGGGGTGAGGGGAGAGGAAGGGAGAGAGGAGTGCGGCAGGGCAGGGGGCACACGACTCAAACACCCACACACACACACTGCGAGCACACACACACAAACAGGTTCTAAAGATCCCTCACTGCAGGCAGGTTTCACAGGTCAGGCTGAGAGGTCAGAGGGATTAACAAGCTGTACACCACCAGAGGTCAACAACAGGCCAACATCACACTAAACATCTCACTACAAACACAGCTTATCCTGATCATTATCATTAATAGACAGCAGTATAGGCCTACACTTTATCAAGTTACAAACTTGCTATTTTGAAAGCCTGAAATTGGTCAGACATACTTTTTTTATTCTCTTACAAATACGCACCTAATATCTTCTAAATCAATGAGAATGGGGCTTTCACATAGCTACATCAGTATTGCGAAGGCCACGTTTGTGAGTTCAGTTCAGTCTTCACAGCTGACACAGGGGATATCCTGGGCACAATCTAAACTAAGTGAGTCTATTTAAACTTCAAAAAGCCCTGAGTTCATATTGAAAGCTTCGGGGACATGCTTCTTTCCCAGTGTCGAGGCAACACCCATTATCCGCACACAGAAACAAGCAGTCTCTTACAAGGCAAGCACATAATTACTTTTTAAAAAACAAATGCGCATGCCTTTTAGACAGACTCCTTGCGCTCGGCATTCCACTGAAGAATGAGGCAGAATTAGCGTCGCCAAGACCTATCAAACCGATGATGTTTATCCAATAAATAACCGAACTCTGTGTATTCTTGTAACTATGCTGTGTGCAGTAGGCCTATCATAAAACATTGGTACACATGCCAGGGATCAAGCCAAGACCTGTGGTGATGTAAATCAAAGTGTTCTATTGAACAAGTCGATCAAGATCGTGCTTGTCGTACACTTAATCCTAATGCCATCATGCAGGGGCAGGATTAGACAGCGCCTTTAAAACTATGTTCCCACACTAATCTCCTCTTCCTGGTTGAAAAATCAAACCTTAAAGCTACTCTCCATTCAATCATTAATGACTAGAATACCACAGCAAACTGAAGCAAAAAGACTGAAACTAAATAATTGACACCAATTGAGATATTTCTCATTTACAACCGTTACTTTATCACTATTGTATATAAACAATGTTTCAGAAAGTTTACTATGTGCAGACACATTTCTATTAAGTTAGCATCAAAAACCAGTAGTACTTCTTAAACATACAGGTGCTGTAGGCCTAATTGACACACATTTAAAACAAATGTGTCAGGGTATCACCATGTAAAACGATCACTAGGTGAGGGTGTGATTATTCGCTCGCACTTGCTTCCACGCGCCGCTATTCATTTTCTGTACAGATGACCCAAGTTCATATAGGAAGTAACTTTCTACAGTTTGATTTGTCATATTTCAAATCTACATTGACAACAATAGGAATATTCCAAGCGTATAGAGAGAGACCAGTCTACCCACCTTGCTGAAGAAATAATTTTCTTCCGAGTTAAGACAGAAGCGCGTGTGACCGTCGTACCGCAAGTTTCGGATTGAACTGAACTAAACGGAAAGACTTCCGTATTGCCCTGCCTTGTCTGGTCGATAGGAGTTGGGTCGCTGTTTCGGTCTTGGCACTTGATCCTGTGAAATACCGGAGGAAGTGACAGTTGAACGTTTTCCAGTAATTGAATAATAACTTAAATATAGTGTGTGCAAGTCAGTTTACCAAAGTCTAGACTATTGAGCTAGTTTGATCTGATAAATATCTTCATGAAACTAGAGTTATTGTAATTTACAGCAATGCAAACGGTTTTAGTAATAACCTAACTCAACATGAACTAGAAACAATGCCTAATAGCGAAGCCTAACATGATAGCACGTAAAAAAGTATTTTAAGAGGAGCGATTGTCAGCTGTGTGTTACTTTAAAGATGCCCTTTAATCTGAGTTTTATTAAGCCACACCGTAAATGATTTCTTATTCACGATGACAAAACTAAATGTGTTAAGCTATAAGATATACGTTTCTTATGGGAAGATAGTTTCCTCCATTATAAAGAAGATAGTAATGAATTTGTGGATTCAAACTGAGCTATTCATTAGAATAACAATGAAGGAGATTTTTTAAAGTAGGCCTAACGATCTGCTATGTCAATCAGTGACAGCGCATCAGCTTGTCTCGCGTCAGTGCGTGATGATGTAATTTTTTCCGTTAAATACCCCAGCAGGATTGCATACCTAGGATGGTATTGTAAGACCACAATAGAAATAGCGATATTAGAGAATGCAGGGGTGGTAACAATAGCAGTGCAAAGTTTAAATTATCAGGAGCACCGCGTAAAGGATATGAACTTTGATCCAGCAGCAATAATCCAGTAATGTCTCATTTGATCCTAAAACTTCTACAAAATATAGGCCTATAAATAATTAGGGTTAGTTCTTAGAAGAAACCTGAAAAATCAGTCGGAGTCTTGTCTATTTGTCCCGTTTTTGTGTCTGTGATTTAGTTAATAGTCTAGGCTATTTTATTATCCAATGGAAATATAGGCTATGCTCGGTCACAATCGGGGAACCTGTTGATGTCGAAGGCACAGTCATGATACGCCCTCTTGTGGACAAAGTTAGGCACTTAACAAGATTTCTGCGCATTCAACAGCTCAGTGACTTCAAGACTCCACTCGGAATAGGTTTACTCAAAACAATTTTTTTATCAAAGCTATTTATGAATATTCAGTCGAGTTGTTGCTTTCTCTGAATAAATGAATGAATGTGAAACACATTCGCCTATGAAACGTTGACACACATCCATACTAGGCCTACTGAAAACTCACATCCACATGTGAAATGCAGGGGCGTCGTTAGGGCCCCCTAAAATGTTCTTCTGCCCCCCTAAATGATTTGGCATTATTGCCTGTAAATATATCTTTTTTTGAAAGGTTGGAAACAAATTTAGAAAAAAAGTGTAGATTTTCTCTTTATTTTTTACACTACATTCTCAAAGCTTCTTACTCAATCCTCGTGAAACTTCAGCGTTTCATTTGAGTGTGTGAATGTTCAGTAGTAGCCTATGAATCAGAATCAGAATCAGAAAGGGGTTTATTGGCCATGAAAGTTTGCACAGTCAAGGAATTTGCTTTGGCAGGAAGGTGCATACAATAAACATATAGTATCCTTAAATTTAAATATGTGGACTGTCTATACTAAATATCTATACTATATAACTATACTATCTATACTAAAGTGGAATTATATTTAAAATAAAATATACCATAAAATATAAGTTGCCTAATTTACAATATAAAAATACAAAAAATACAAATATGACAAAAAATAGAATGTGTGTAAACATGTCACATTTCATATGTGTCGATGCTAGCATTTTACACATATGGATGTGAGTTTTTAGTTTTTAGGCCCCTTATAGAACCACAACATCATTCACACCGCGCGGCCTATACTAACAGTAAGACAATTTATACAGTGGTTGTTTTAAACTTTTACTAAGCGGCCTTTTCCTAACCAATTATTCTTCCGTTCAAGAACGACAACACACACGAGCACTAAATATCAAAGGCAGTTGAGAGGAGATCGAGCACTAAAGACGAGTGTTTGCGTTCAAGCTAATCTCATATTTTGGGAGGACCTTCAAAGAGGGTAATAGAGCAGAGGTAAAGTTGCGGCTAACTACAGACTCTCCCTGCGTTCTCGAGGCGATGTGCGCTGAGACAAGATGCGATGCCTCGCAGCCAGAGGTCGTGTCCGGGAGAATTTCGTCGGGGTTGAAATACAGGTCATCAGTTGGTAATCTCGGAGGTGTTTCAACACGGACATGAAAGGCAATATTGAGGATCCCCATGCGGCTCCAGGGATGAAGAATCTGAAGAGAGAGGAAGGGGGGAGGGGGGGGGGAGAGAGACGGGTGGGGGCACTCACCACACCCGCGGTAGTCTATCTGGTCGGAAGAAAATGTACCAAAAAATGTTTTCAATCAAATGCAGGATGTGTGTGAACGCTCCCATTCTCTGACATATACTCAATAGTGCTCTGCTGGGATTCACGTTTATCGAACAGGACTCGAGGAAGGTGCACGCGCTTCGTGTCACCGTGCGCTTGAATGGACCGCGCTTATAAAACCAGGTTGTAGTTTGTCGATCATTGGACAACATCGTAAGGTGGAACTGCTGTAGAACAAATGGCATGTGAAACGAAATGTGAACTAATAGATAGGCCTACAGTCTTACTTTGTGATGTGACCAGTACCCTACAGATCATTCCTTGACTGACCACCGAAATATATGTTCAGATCCTCCTCTGCTTGTTTCTGAATGAACCAGTTACAGTCTACGTCGCTTTGGATAAAACCATTTGGAGCCACTCAAATAGCCTATAGTCATGGTTAAATGTAGCATCAGTTACTTTCAGAACAGCGACAAACCCAAATCTCGATTTAAACGAAACCCGTTCATTTCTAGGAATAGCCTCACCATGCAATGGGTGCAACACGTTATGTGAGGCCTCAGATGTTCTGTGACGCAGCTGGGCGTAGTGTGTTTTCCTACTGGTTCTAAACAGATGTGAAGACCGGCGTGATAATGCTTGGAGACAAGCAGGGGAGCTATGGAAGCATTGATCTGGATTAGAACTCGGTTATAGAAGTGAAGATCACACACGTCTGACCTCATTACATTACTCCGGATCAACTGCAAGCGACGCCGCGCGCATGCTGTACTTCGGAAGCCCGAAATTACAACGTCTGCTTTGTCAGATGATATCCCGACCTTCATAAGTAGTTTGAACCAGATTTAGTTAAAGACGTATTTTATAATCCCTCTCAACCCCATTTCTCCCAGAATACATGAAGTACAAATTCATTTAATAGGATTCTCACAGAAAATACAAGTTTAGGGTGCCCTCCGAATATCGTGTGTCACACATGTGTCACAGTCTGTCTCATAATAAAACAACGATCAGTAAATCCACTATGACATGACTAAATCAGACAGGTCTAAGCTAAGACAATGTGGGAAAACAAGTTTTAAACAAAATAATAGGTTCTATCACTCGCAATCTAGTTCGGTCACTCACAATATTCAAACATCCAAGTACGATCTGATTGTCTCCGGACCGTAAATAAAAAATAAATATCTAATTTGTACCCGTTTAGTGTGCTGACAGTAGCAGTGGATAGGTATATCGTATTGATTTCAGGGCATTTCGCTTTATCGGTTGGAACCGACTGGGTTTTCTGTTTGGTTGCCAACTCCAAATAGTACCGGAGTACAATTTCTATGACGTTAACTGACAGGGTGGTCTAGTGCAGGGGCCACTCATCTCAGAGAATGTGTGATGGTACAGTGTCCTACATCAATAAACACGACGAGTTGTTTAGTTTGATCTGGATGTGTATTGCATTTGGCCACATACATAATAGTAAGAAAACAAGTGATCACAGTGAACGGTAAAATATGAAATATTATTTTTAGATCAGTGTTATGGACTATGCTATATTGCTCACACCTTCTACTAACTAGACTTGGGTCAATGTTCACTGTCGAATACTTGATTTATTCTACTCTGTCTAATGATACTAGTTCAATAAAAACCATCGTATCAGATGTGGAATATGAGGCAGGTGATATACACCCTTGCGCATGAACAAATACGTTCAAGACATGGATGTATATTGACCCCGGTCTTCAATGTAGTGCACCTCACACACATACACACTCTCTCTGTCTCTCACACACACACACACACCGCCAAGCCTCCGGCTTCTTCACGAGAGGAATTTCTCCATGGACTCCAGTATGTCCGTGGAGCAGTTGAGAGCCTTCAGTCCCAACAGCAGGTCCCCGTGGTGGGCATGTGGGCTGTGTTTGTCCCCGATAAAACCCCACCTCCATCAGGCCGCAGTCTTGCATGGAGCCGCCCGACCCACGGAGCTCACAGTCCCTGGCCGAGTCCAAGCCTCGGCAGGGAGAGTGGGGCTTTAAAAGGTCCTGCTCCTCCTCCTCTTTCCCCTGGCCGACCCCTCCCTGACTCCCCTCCTCCTCCTTCACCTCCTCCTCCTTCACCTCCTCCTTCTTCACCTCCTCCTTCTTCACCTCCTCCTGCCACCTCAGGGAAGCCACGTCCCTGGTAACAAGGAGAGGCAGGGCGGCCATGTTGACTGAGTCCGACGCCAAGACAGGGTCGCAGCTGCTCAGCAACCGTCTCTCTGGGATGGAAGCCTAGAGGGGACACACAGTGTGAGTGTAAACCTAACCGAATGGGACATGCTCTTTTTTGTCTTCTTCCTCGCCCTCTTTTTGGAATCACGGACCGACTGTTTGAGTGTTCACGGGAGGGGAATCTCTTTTTTTAATCTTCTGTCTCCCTCAGTTTTGTCTACGTCCCTATCGTTTGTCTGTTTGCTTTGAGACAAAGGAGCCTTGGGGGAGAGTGAAATCTAAGCACCCTTCTCCTCTGTTCTCTGCTGCGTATGATCTTACTGGGGTATGTGTAGCTGTCTTACTGGTGGTACTATACCGTGGTGCAGACAAATCACTGCACAAAACGTTTATCCTACTCTAATACATATCACAAGGTAAAAGTTCAAATCCCACCTCTGCAAGTTTCTTTGGACCAAAGCTTTTGCTAAATAAACACACCATTACTCCCACAGTACATTAGAGAATATCAATATCATTCAACTGATTTAAAAAATCTTAAAACATGGTTTATAATGAACCCAAAATTTGATCATTAGAGGGTAAGCTGTAGATTTTTTAGAATTCTTTTTTAGAATTCTTTTTTAGAATTCTTTTTAGAATTCTTTTTTAGAATTCTTTTTTAGAATTCTTTTTTAGAATTCTTTTTTAGAATTCTTTTTTAGAATTCTTTTTTAGAATTCTTTTTTAGAATTCTTTTTTTGAATTCTTTTTTGAATTCTTTTTTGAATTCTTTTTTAGCAGTAGAATTATATTTATCACTTGTTTGTACCCATTGTTCTTTCCTATCATTCTTCTTATGAATAAGATGGAGCCAGTCATGGAACACATACCGTACCTCCTGGTAGTGTCCGGGCCTGGTCCTGGTCTGCAGGATGGCCTGTCGCTTGTCCTTCTCCCTCAGACCCCCTGACGAGTGGCTGGTCCTCAGCATCTGGCCCTGCTTGTCCAGGGGGTCCAGCTCCACGTCACTCCACACCTGCTGCGGCCCCGCACACACACACACACACACACACACACCACACACACACACACGCACACACACACACACACGCACACACACACACACACACACACACACACACACACACACACACACACACAGCAGCAGGGGTTAAAGGTCAGACCTAGATAGATCGCCCAGCGTGAGGAGGGGGCATTACCTCAGAGGCTGTGTGGAAGTCACCCGTTTATTGTTGTTTGGAACCCCGTACAGGTACTTTGCGACCCGTACAGGTACTTTGGGAGCCGTACAGGTACTTTGGGTCCCGTACAGGTACTTTGGGACCCGGTACAGGTACTTTGGGACCCGGTACAGGTACTTTGGGTCCCGTACAGGTACTTTTTGGGAGCCGTACAGGTACTTTGGGAGCCGTACAGGTACTTTGGGAGCCGTACAGGTACTTTGGGAGCCGTACAGGTACTTTGGGAGCCGTACAGGTACTTTGGATCCCGTACAGGTACTTTGGATCCCGTACAGGTACTTTGGATCCCGTACAGGTACTTTGGGACCCGTACAGGTACTTTGGATCCCGTACAGGTACTTTGGGAGCCGTACAGGTACTTTGGGTCCCGTACAGGTACTTTGGGACCCGGTACGGCGCGGTACAGGTACTTTGGGACCCGTACAGGTACTTTGGGACCCGTACAGGTACTTTGGGACCCGTACAGGTACTTTGGGAGCCGTACAGGTACTTTGGGAGCCGTACAGGTACTTTGGGAGCCGTACAGTCTTTGGGACCGTACAGGTACTTTGGATCCCGTACAGGTACTTTGGGTCCCGTACAGGTACTTTGGGTCCCGTACAGGTACTTTGGGACCGGAACAGGTACTTTGGGTCCGGAACAGGTACTTTGGGCGCGGTGCTGGTACTTTGGGAATATTTGGTCGTGCTCCTCTTGACAGTTTCCTAGCGTCCTATCTAAACCTATTATCAATAATCCAAATTTATAAGACATTAGTCCTAATCTGATGGCTGAGCTGATGGCTGAGCTGATGATTCAGATGGCTGAGCGGTTAGGGAATCTGGCTATTAATCAGAAGGTTGCTAGTTGGATTCCCTGCCGTGCAAATTGACGTTGTGTCCTTGGGCAAGGTACTTCACCCTACTTGCCTCAGAGGAATGTCCCTGTACTTACTGTAAGTCGCTCTGCATAAGAGCGTCTACTAAATCACTAAATGTAAATGTAATCCTATATGAGGACTTCTTATTAGCATAAACATAGGGGTACAAACAGAATGTAAGATGAATGTGTAAGATGTGTGTGTGTGACATAAGTGTGTGTAGAGATTGTGTGTAGAGATTGTGTGTAGAGAGTGTGTGTAGAGAGTGTGCGTAGAGAGTGTGCGTATAGATTGTGAGATTGTGTGTAGAGATTGTGTGTGGAGAGTGTGTGTAGAGAGTGTGTGTGTAGAGTGTGTGTGGAGAGTGTGTGTAGAGAGTGTGTGTAGAGAGTGTGTGTAGAGAGTGTGTGTAGAGAGTGTGCGTAAAGAGTGTGCGTATAGATTGTGAGATTGTGTGTAGAGATTGTGTGTAGAGAGTGTGAGAGTGTGTGTAGAGTGTGTGTAGAGAGTGTGTGTAGGCACGCTGGCCTTCTGGGGTCATGGAGTTAGTGAAAAGCCCTGTGGTGCGTTTGGACGTTTTTGCCAAAGCCAGCATAACGTCTTTGTCATCATCTTTGCAGCTGTGCTCTGTACACACACACACACACACACACACACACACACACACACACACACACACTGCCTCTGAGGTTGTGAATGCCTCGTTCTTCCACAGCTTTAGAGAAGACGGTCTCAGCAGCATTGTGTGGTAGGTCTCGTGTCGTCTGACAGGTGGTTTTCTCCTCATGTTGCACAGGTGATCTTTGTTTCAGTATTGTGAGGATTAAGACAATTACACAGCAAGGAAGGAAGGGGAGGGACACATGGTGTGTGTACTTAAGTACTCACCTGGCTCTGAATGCATCTCTGCGCGCGCGCGCGCCCGGCGCCCGGCCGCACGGGCGGCACCGCGCGCGCCCGACGCCGGGCGCACGCGCGGCACCGCCGCGCGCCCGACGCCCGGCGCGCACGCGCGGGACGGCGCCCCCCGGCGCCGGGCCGCACGCGCGGCACCGCCGTCGCGCCGACGCCCGGCCGCACGCGCGGCACCGCCGCGCGCCGACGCCCGGCACGAGGCGGCACGCACGCGCGCCGGACGCCGGCCGCACGCGCGGGCACAGCCGCGCGCCCGACGCCCGGCGCACGCGCGGCACCGCGCGCCCCGGCGCCGGGCGCACGCGCGCACCGCCGCGCGCCCGGACGCCAGGCCGCACGCGCGGCACCGCCGCGCGCCCGACGCCCGGCCGCACGCGCGGCACCGCCGCGCGCCCGACGCCCGGGAGCACGCGCGGCACCGCCGCGCGCCGACGCCAGGCCGCACGCGCGGCAGACGCCGGCCGCACGCGCGCACCCGGGCGCCCGACACCGGCCGCACGCGCGGCACCGCGCGCCCGACGCGCGGCACAGCCGCAGCGCCCGACGCCCGGCCGCACGCGCGGCACGCCGGGCGCCCGACGCCCGGCCGCACGCGCGTGCGACGCCCCGCCGCACGCGCGGGACGCCGCGCGCCCGACGCGCGGCACCGCGCGCGCCGACGCGCGGCACCGCGCGCGCCCGACGCCCGGCCGCACGCGCGGCACCGCCGGGCGCCCGACGCCCGGCCGCACGCGCGGCCGACGCCCGGCCGCACGCGCGGCACCGGGCGCCCGACGCCGCGCACGCGCGGCCGAAGCCCGGCCGCACGCGCGGCACCGCGCGCCCGACGCGCGGCACCGCCGCGCGCCAGACGCCGGCCGCACGCGGGCACCGCCGGGCGCCGACGCCCGGCGAACGAGCGGCCGACGACCAGTGAAGCACGCGCGGCACGCGCGACCCACGACGGCGGCACCGCAGGTCCCTACTCTCGCACCTCGCTCTCCGACGCCCTTCCCGTCACGCTCGTCACCTCTACTACCGACTCCTCCGTCACGGGCGTCACCCGCCTCTCCCTGACGCCTGTGCCTACTCTCTTCACCTCCGCTCATACCTCACTCTCTTCACCTCCTTTCTCCCTACTCCCTTCCTCACTCTCTTCCTACTCCCTTCCCACTCTCTCCCTACTCCCTTCCTCACTCTCTTCACCTCCCCTTTCCGTCGCTCTTCTCAGGTCACCAGACACACATGCTGAGCATGCCCGCCAGCACAGAGGGGACGACAGTCTCCTTCAGCTCTTCTCACAGTTGTGAGAAAGCCCAGAGCTGTCATGAGACCAAAATAATTGTTTCCCAGAAGAACGTTTCATGGAATCCTCTGGAAGGTTTCTTAAGAAGAGGCTGGGTGAACAAAAGCATGAGCAGTGGTGGACCCTGCCAGGGCCCGTCGGGTAGCCTGTGTGTTGTGCCTGTTTCTAGGGTGCGACAAACAAAGGTATAAACTATAATCGACCAATAATCAGACGATTAAATATTTGCTACTGCTAAATGTCAAAGCTGGACCTCAAACTATATCCGCCACGCATAGAAATGTGTGCATGAAGAGAGCAACCTAGATAGAGAGAGACGATAGAGAGAGACATAGAGAGAGAACAGAGAGAGACATAGAGAGAGACATAGAGAGAGACTAGAGAGAGAGAGAGACATGATAGACTGAGAGAGACAGATAGATAGAGAGACCAGAGAGAGTAGAGAGAGAGAGAGAGACAATGAGAGAGACAGATAGAGAGACCAGATAGAGAGAGAGAGCAGAGAGACAGATAGAGAGAGAGACATAGAGAGAGACAGAGCATTTTTCTTTCAGAATCTTCCTCAGGTCTGCCCATACTGCCACTCACAACCCTCTCACAACCCCCAAGCACAACAGCAACCAGCAGCTGGGAGGGACGTCACTCAAGGATGTCAACAACCTCCCCCTTGCCTCCCTGGCTCCTCTCCCTTCATTGCCTCCTCCGCTCAGCCCCCCGGCCCCCTCCCGCCCTCTCGACTCACCGTGTCCCCCGTGGACATGGAGGAGACGCGGTGGAACTTGGTCTTGGAGCTGGAGGACTGGCGGCTGAGCATGGAGTCCCTGAAGGAGGACTCGCTGTTGGACACGGAGATGCAGTCTTTCCTGGGGGGGCCGGGCCAGGCAGTGCAGACAGGGGACTCTCTCTGACAGGGTGTCTCTGATGGAGGGATGGATGGATTTGTGAATACAGGCAGGCGGGCAGACAGACAGACAGACAGACAGGCAGCAGCAGGCAGC
>CAEFZP010000378.1:37500-47500 GCA_903064625.1 Mallotus villosus
GGAAGAACCGAGGGAGAAGGATGATTTAAAAATAATAATATATTTATTTAATATTTGAATTGTTTTATTCTTAGATTGTTTAGTTCTTAGAAATAGTTACACTTTTGTACTTTTACTTAATTTAAGATCCGTATATGTTTATTGTTTGGACCTCCCTGCCACAGTAAATTCCTTGTTTGTATAACAAACATGACGAATAAACCGAATTCTGATTGTGATTCTGAATTTGATTGTGATTCTGAATTTGATTGTGATTCTGAATTTGATTGTGATTGTGAACTCACTCCAGCCCAGCAGAGGCGCCAGACTCCAGGCCAGAGAGTAAAGCCACACCAGCAGGATAACGAGGCAGGTGCGCCGCCTAGACGTCCAGCGAATAGCCTGCAAGGGCTTGGTGATGACGATGTAGCGGTCGATGGAGATGGCCAGCAGGTTGATCATGGATGTTATCCCAAACAAGGCCCCACAGAAGGCGTACATTTTACAGCCTGAAGATAAATAAATTCACTGTTAATCCAGAAAGCAGACATTTTTTAGTCGGTGTAAAAATATATTCAATAAAATGTAGGCTGTATGAGGGGTGAAGAAGTTAATATCAGCAGAGGAAAAATAAGTCGTTATCAGAGGAGGCAAAAACATTCTAATAAACATTTATAAAATGTATATAGAATAATATAAAATCGTAAAGGATTTTTTTTGGAATGATCCTTTCTGACCAGAGATTACATTTTCAGTTGCATCATAGGATACTAAAGATGATTTAGTGACCATGTCTGAAAAGAAAAACGGCATGAAGGTCAGAGCTACCTGTCTCCCCGAACGCCCATTCTTTGTACAGACAGTTGACGAAGAAGATGGGAGACTGCGTGACGGCCATGAGGAAGTCGCTCACTGCAAGGTTCATGATGAAGTAGTTGGGCGGTGTCCGTAGCTTCTTGTCACTGAAAGAGAGAAGAAGGGCTCGGGTTTCTGAACGACGGGACCCCTCACTGAACAGGGAAGTAAGGTGGCTGAGCGGTTAGGGAGTGGGGCTATTAATCAGAAGGTTGGATTGGATGGGTTCGATTCTCGGCCGTGCAAAATGATGTTGTGTCCTTGGGCAAGGCACTTTACCCTAATACTCTCTGGGGGAATGTCCCTGTAGTTACTGTAAGTCGCTCTGGATAAGAGTGTCTGCTAAATGACTACAATGTAACTGCTCTGTCTGAGGTGTCTAGTTTTCTATTATTATTTTTTTTTACTCTATTGGATTTTATTGAGAGACTTTACTAAGGAAATAGGTTGGTGGGTTATCTGTGCCGATCTGTGGGCAGCTGTGATCGTGACGCCCTCTGTGACATTGCTTGTTAAAAAAATATATATAAAACTGACATTTTGATTTGATGTGACCTAGACTCAGACAGGAATCCTTGGTTCTGTAACGAGGCTCCAGCGTGAGGCAGCTGTCAGTAGAGTCACCAGCACTGCCGACACCACTATTATTTTGATTACTGACCACCCATTAATCCTGCAGGAAGCACAATTCACCATAAGTGATCCCATCCCAGCTACCTCCCCCATGTGTGTGTGCGTGTGTGTGTGTGTGTGTGTGTGTGTGTGTGTGTGTGTGTGTGTGTGTGTGTGTGTGTGTGTGTGTGTGTGTGTGTGTGTGTGTGTGTGTGTGTGTGTGTGTGTGCTACCTCCCCCCCATCTCCCACAAATCCATCAACTCGTCTAGAAATGCTCCTGTATTTCCAGGAACTCTCTACACATGCCCGAAACCCCATTTATGAGGTTTATCTTATATATATATATTGAGATACAACTGCAAGCGGCAGTCTACATTTAGGGCCCTTCTTCTAGTGCAGTGCGGACACAGAGACTGCATGTTACTGCATGGCCTAGTTCTCTGGTCATGTAATTGTAATTCCAGAGTGTTGTTGACATGGTTGTCAGACACTCTGAGCTGAGCAGCGCCCTTATAGATCCATCATTACGGACACACTAACAGATGAAACCGACTGTTGTGTCTCACAAATAGTGAGATGATGACAGATCCGATAAAAAATCTACGGAAAAAAAAGAAGAATACATTATGTCGTGTTTAACGATTCAACGGTTATTCCAGGCATCATTCCAAGGTCTTCACTGCACATCACTATGGAAAAGAGGTGGGGGGAGTGAGTGTGAGTGTGTGTGTGTGTGTGTGTGTTGAGGAGGGGTGGTAGACAGATTGTACAGTCCCGTTCTCACTCGGTCTCACATGTCCCTCCCCTGCTCGCTGACCCGACATCCTGCGTGAAGGTCACATGAGATTCTCAACCAATCAATGTTGATAATGTATTCGGGCCCAGCGTGAGACAGTCGATGGGCTGTTTGCGGATCATAGTGCCGTGTTCCCATTTGGCCCGCGGGGGCATCAACAAACGGAGTCATGAAACAAACCTCAATGCCGTTCCAAGAGAAGCCCAACTAGGAACGTTTCTAGGAAACCAGGATTGAAACTCGTACGAGAGAACGTGAACTCACACCGTACAACTCTGTCATGGTTTTATCTCTCATCGCCTCAAGTTGCGCGCTGAAATCCTTCCATCCAAACCAGTAGACGCCCTGCAGCTCAGCTGACTAAATCCTTCGCTGTTAAATCAAGACCTTGCCACTGGTTAACTCCTTCTAGAGATAAAGCATTTCCCTCAAGACTTCTCAAATAATGACAGGTTTAAATGCAGGCCTTGTAATTCTGAACTTTACAGTACTGCGCGGAATGTTACACTCTAGCTGTCCACGCGGCGCCCTTTGATGTTGCTCATGTGTAACGTTTTCTGCAATCTGTGTCAGTGAGCATTGCACGCTCGCTGACGTTCGCCAGACACTTTGATCTTAAACGCCAAACATTTCCAACTCCGCAAAACGGACAAATCCCAAACACACATAGAATGTGATGCACACGCAGGCGCACACGAGCATACTGTGAACGCACACACAGACTGTGAACGCACACACAGACTGTGAAAGCACACGCGCGCTATATAGGCACATGCTCACACATACATACTGTACACACTCACGCACGCAGTGCAGGCCCATTCTACTTGGTACTCTCTCAGGATACATTTAGTGCACGTTCCAATTAAGGTCAAAGACTCAATGACTTTATATCATTACTTAACACTTGTGTTGCCAGTGACATAAACAGTAATACAATGATCTAATTATCTTAGATAGACAGTTCTACATGGTACAGCTTCCTCGGAGGACAATTAATGTTTTATTTTGCTGCGGGGTAAAATAGACAGCAATGTGTCTGTCAAAAAAGGAGAATGGAGGAGAGGAGAGGCAAGGGAGGAGAAGAGAGGAGAGTGAGGAGAGGAGAAGTTGGAGAGGAGAATGGACGAGAGGAGAGGAAGGAGATTAGAGGAGAGGGAGGAGAGGAGTAGGGAGGAAAGAGATTAGAGGAGAGAAGGGAGGATAGGGTAACAGAGGAGAAGGTGGAGAGGAGAAGGGAGGATAGGGTAATAGAGGAGAAGGTGGAGAGGAGAAGGGAGGATAGGGTAACAGAGGAGAAGGTGGAGAGGAGAAGGGAGGATAGGGTAACAGAGGAGAAGGTGGAGAGGAGAAGGGAGGATAGGGTAACAGAGGAGAAGGTGGAGAGGAGAAGGGAGGATAGGGTAATAGAGGAGAAGGTGGAGAGGGGGGATAGGGTAACCGAGGAGAAGGTGGAGAGGAGACGGGAGGATAGGGTAACAGAGGAGAAGGTGGAGAGGAGAAGGTAGGATAGGAGAAGGGAGGAGAAGGTGGAGAGGAGAGAAGAGGGAGTTGAGGCGAGGAGAGCAGCAAGAGTCATGTAGCCGCAACATCCCTCCAAACTCCTCCTAATGTACAAAGCATGTCATGGACCCAGAGGAAATCTCTTCCCATCGCTGGACTGACTCCGGCAAACCTGGCAACCCCCCACCCATCCCTCCCATCCCCATCCCCCCTTGTGAGTCCCCGGGCATGGAAACACATGGCACGCCCTCATCTCAGGACACGGCAGGCCGAACACATCCCTGAGCGACACCTCTTGGCACAGCTCTAAAGTGCTGCATGTCACTGGGTTGAATCAGATCACTGGCCATCCAAGCCACACACACGGGCTCAGTACAGATGTGGAAAAAAAACCCAGACAGAGATGAGCCCCCATAGCAGTGAGTGGCACTCAAGAACTAACACCCCCCCCCTGAGCCCCCCTGAGACCCCCCACCACCCCTCCCCAGACCCCCCTCCTCCCCCTTCAACTCCTCCCTAGAACCGTGTCACCTTCTGCTCACAGACAGGGGTGGGGAGGGGAGGGGAGAGGAGAGGAGAGGAGAGTATAGGAGAGGAGAGGTAGGAGAGGAGAGTGAGTGAGAGGAGGGCTGATGTCGATCGCTTTAGCAGTGCTCTTCTCTTCTCTTCTGTCTTTGTCGTCTTTGCTCTTTGTCTTCTCTTTTCTCTGTCTTCTCTTGCTCTCCGTTTTCTCTTCTGCTTCTCTTCTCGTTCTCTTCTCGTCTCCGCGTCTCGCTTCTCTTCTGTCTGCTTCTCTTCTTCGTTTTCGCTTCTGTTTCTCTGCCTTCAGGGTGAGCGCTCTGTAATCCCGCGTGGCACTCCCCCCTCCCTCCCCCCCTCACGCCCTCCCCCTAAACGGTAATCTCTAGAACCCTGTCAACCCTCAGTTACATTCACATACAGAACGGTGGGGCTGCAAGGTGACGCGAAACTAAAGTGCCACAGCGCTGCTTGGTCAAGCACGTCCCATCTCCCTGCCCGAGCCTTCTGTCCTGTCAGCCAGCGTTAGCAGCTAGCAGTGTCGCTCGCAGCGGCTACCAAAATAAGACTTGAGTGTCAGGAGCAGCGCTGTGTCACGGCGGATAAACGTCAACGGCACACCATCTTTACAACGGTCCAATCAGACGCGAGTAAGCAGAGCGCTGTCACCCGGCAAGCGGGCGGGGTTCCTGATCCCTGGGCTGGCTGGTGACGACGGAGGAGAGCCACGGAGGTTTATGGAGGAGGACTTGCGAAGGCCTCGGGGGAAACTTGTACTATTAGACCCCATGGGTGTTCCTCCCCTCCCCCCCTCCCTACCTCCCACCCTTTCCAATCCCTCCCTCCCTCATCCCTTCTCTCCCCTCCGTACCCCCTCCCACCCCCACCCCCTCCCCTCCCTCATCCCTTCTCTCCCCCTCCGTACCTCCTCCCTCCCCCACCACCGACCCACCCCCTCCCTCCCTCATCCCTCCCTCCATCCCTCCTCTCTCTCCCTCCCTTCCCCCACACCCCACCCCCCTCCCTTCCCCCTCCCTCTCTCCCCCCCTCCCAGTCCCCCCCTCTCCCTCCCTCAGACCTACCAGAAGAAGGCGTACATGACCAGGACGTTGCCACCGACGCCCAGCGCTCCGATCACCAGAACGAAAAAGGCCACGATGTAGTGGGCCTGGTCCGGAACGTCCACCTTCCGGAAGAATCCTCGATCCATGGTGTCCATGTCAGCTGTGGTCATGGCAACAACACACAGAAACCAGCCTGTCAGCTACAGAATTATACCAGCCTCTCAAACACAACATTATACCAGCTTGTCAACTATAGGATTCTACCAACCTGTCAAGTATAGAATTGTACCAGCCTGTCAAACACACAATTATACCAGCCTGTAAGCTATATAATTATATAGGACAACATACAGAAACCACTGGGTTTACACAGACAAAACCAGCCTGTAAGCTATAGAATTATATAAGACCTGCACAGAAAGGGAAGCACCCAATCAGAATTCAGGAATTAGCAACCCAAGGCCTTCTGACATTCTGCTCTCCACTCCAACATCTCCCTCACGTCCTCCACCCTTCTTAACACAAGCTGTCATCTGTCAGGTTTCGCAGCTAATGGCCAACCTTTACATCAAGTCTGAATGGTTGGGTCTGTTCTAGAAATACACATTTTCAGTTTATCTCTCTCTCTCGCTCTCTCTCGCTCCTCTCTCTCTCTCTCTTTGTCTGTCTCTCTCTCTTGCTAGAAAAGATGAACGTTTGTTGAACGAAAAACAGACAACCAAAATGTGTAGGAAAGGAGGGCCCATGTTGAAATATTTTCATGGAGCCCAACATTTCCCCAAGCCTGAAGGAAGGAGAGTTGGTTGTACTGAATAAGGACTTAATCTTAATCTGTTATCCTTAAATACATATTTTAATTGTCAGAGTTTGTTGTGTTGGTGAACACTATTCTGGTGTTGTTCATCATCATCATTACATTTACGTTTTATTCATTTTGATTTATCCAAGGTTTTATCCTTCTGTTTTCCACACTTTTAAACCTTTAGCTCATGACTAAAGATTCTTTGTCTTGCTCAGTTTTTCCATCATTTATCAATATTAAATATAGTTATGCTATTATAGCGTAACACGTATGACACACGGTTCATCGTTATCTCACACCTCTGTTGCGTGGGTGACGGTACGGAAGATGAAGTATGTTACGCTTCGCTCTTCTAGGCTGGTGTTTGCGGTTTCTGTAAAGAGATGAGGAGTCAGGTGGCTCAGCGGTTAGGGAATCGGGCTAGTAATCAGAAGGTTGCCGGTTCGATTCCTGGCCGTGCAATATTACGTTGTGTCGTTGGGAAAGGCACTTGCCTCGGGGGAATGTCCCTGTACTTACTGTAAGTAGCTCTGGATAGAGCGTCTGCTAAATGAAAATGTAAGATATAAGCCTATGTATCACAAGAGCTATAAAACGTTTTCATGTAGTCTGCACTTTTTTTTGTCAATTGTCCAGACAATTTCTTCAGTTTCAGCCTCTCCAGAGCATTAAGAGCTTTCTATGATTAGTGAACTTGGTAGAAATTGAGGAAAAGGTACATTTTAGGTACAGTTTTATTGTTTGTGCGGACATAAGGGATGTACTTTTCTCTTTGGGACGGATTAAAAAAAAGATTTGAGGTAAAAGCTTTTTTTTATGCAGATATTAATTTTCAAAGGAGAAAAGGCAGAATATTTTTAGCTTTTAAGTAATTTTGTGATGTAATAATAATATGTAAGACATGTTTTCGAAAGTTCAAGAAAATCTATAAATCTTAGAATGTATCTGGCAGAAGAGAACATGTTTTCTAGGCAACCGTTGGTTTTCCAGAGCATATCAAGGAATATAAAAATACATTACGTATATGTGACTGAATTGATATGTGAGCGGCCCCCATTCTCCTGGCTGACATTCATTTATTCAAACACATTTAATTCAAATTAGCAGAAGTGCAGAAGAAACTCAAGGATCGCTTTCCTCGTACGACTTCACTTCGTTTCTAACGACCAAGTGACAGAAAAAGAACGCAGCATGTCCGACAGTAATTCAACCACACTTATTAATCACTCTGAAACGTGAAACAGTTCTCCATACCTAGAGAGGAGTGATTAACCTTGGGCTGGTTTTTGATTATGAAAATGGCTGTAGGGGCCCGATGTCACCTACCAGGGGCCACTGTGTCACTGAGGTGCTGGCTGGCTCTAAGAGGATTTATTTCTTTAGATTAATGTGATGGAATCAGGAGAGCCCATAGTGTCACGCCATGGCTCTCCTCGGTGGGTTTTTATCGCCATGGTGACCTACATCAACTCCAGGAAGTATAATGGGAGCTGTGTATAGGACAAGGTCTTTAGATGTTCTCAACTCAGAGGAGCTGTATAAAGAACTGGCCATCTAAAGCTGGAATTCATACTTAGAATGACTGTTATTAGCAACACATCAGTTTACAGTAAGGTTCCATCAACTGCCATTTAACTGCTTGGCGATAGCTATAGTAACATTGTGGTTACATTGGAATTGCTGTAATATAGTAGTTTTATAGTGACACTTCATTAGGCTTTTCTACACAGTTTAAACACAGGTGAAGCCTACTGGGTCAGTGTTTGTTATCGTTGATCTTGTTTTGGTACTCAACATTCAACTGCACCTTTACGACATCCGTTACCCCCCCTCCCACCCCTCCCACCCCCTCCCTCCTCCCCCGCCCCTCCCCAACATTGTACCTTCTTACACCTTTGTAACTACCAACAACTTATCCCATTTAACCACATAGGCATTTATTTACCTATAGTTAATGTAACGCATTGCAGTCACATGGTAGATAATGTAAACTGAGAGTCAGCCCTGTCTCCTTCTTGCATAACACGGAGATGAGAAGATGCTGTGAAGCATCTCTCTCTTGCTGTGTGTGTGTGCGCGCGTGTGTGGGTTGTGTGTGTGTGTGTGTGTGTGTGGTGTGTGTGTGTGGTGTGTGCATATTCCTGACAAGGTCATTAGGTCCTTACCAACCATTCAAAAACGAATGTTTTCTTTTTTTCTTTTGACCTCCTCTCTCTCTCATGGCCGGTTCAAGTGCCAGGAAGCCTTGAGAGAGAGAGAAGTGCTATACATCAGATGATATGCTAATATTCATTTGTTTCTATGGTCACAGGCAATACATCATAATTGTAAAGCATCACTTGAATGAGAATGTATTCTGAACAACCATACTGTTCCGGAAGTGAGGCGAAACCAAACAAACTAGATCTTCTGAACTCTTGTGTTTTATCATTTCTTACTTAATGATATCATTTATATTCCGACACATCAATTAAGTCTTAAATTGCAGTGTGTCACATCAAAACAAGGATACACTAGACTAGTGTGTTCATTGTTTTCTTTCCTTCTCTCTTTTTCTCTCTTTCTCCGACTCTCGTCTCTCTCATCCTCATTACTCTCCCCTTCTCCCTCCTTCTCTCTCTTTCTCTCTCTCTCCTTCTCTCTCCCCTTCTCCCTCCTTTCTCTCTCTCTTTCTCTCCCTCCTTCTCTCTCCACCTCTTAACCATCTCTCTGTATTTCCTTTCCTCTCTCTCCCCACTCTCCCTCCCTCTTTCTGTTCCTCTCTCTCTTCTCTCTCTCCTCCTCCTCTCTCTCTCTTTCTCTCCCTCCTTCTCTCTCTTTCTCTCCCTCCTTCTCTCTCTCTTTCTCTCCCTCCTTCTCTCTCTTTCTCTCCTCCTTCTCTCTCTCTTTCTTTTCCCCTCCTTCTCTCTCTCTTTCTCTCTCCCCTCCTTCTCTCTCTTTCTCCTCTCCTCCCTCTCTCTCTCTCTCTCTTTCTCTCCCTCCTTCTCTCTCTCCTCTCTCTTTCTCTCCCTCCTTCTCTCTCTTCTCTCTTTCTCTCCCTCTCTCTCTCTTCTCTCTCTCCTCTCTCCTCTCCCTCCTTCTCCCTCTCTCTCTTTCTCTCCCTCCTTCTCTCTCTTCTCTCCTCTCTCTCTCTCTTTCTCTCCTCCCCTCCTTTCTCTCTCTCTTTCTCTCCCTCCTTCTCTCTCTCACCCTTCTCTCACTCCTCTCTCTCTGTATCTCCCTTCCCTCTCTCTCCGATCTCTCTCCCCACTCTCCCTTCCTCTCTTTCTTTCTCTCTCTTCCTCTCTCTCTCCCTCCCTCCTTCTCTCTCTCTTTCTCTCCCTCCTTCCTCTCTCCTTCTCTCCATCTCTTTCTCCCCCTCTCTCTCCGCTCTCCTCTCTCTCCTCTCTTCTTTCCTCTCTCCTCCCTTCTCTCTCTCCTTCCCTTCTCCCCTCCTTCTCTCTCTCTTTCTCACCTTCTCCCTCCTCTCTCTCTTTTCTCTCCCTCCTTCTCTCTCTCTCTTCTCTCTCCCTCCTTCTCTCTCCACCTCTCAACTCCATCTCTCTGTATCTCCTTCCCTCTTTCTGTTCCTCTCCTCTCTCTCTCTCTCTCTCCTCTCTCTCTTCCCTCTCTTTCTCTCCTTCTCACCCTCCTCTCTCTGTCATGACTGCGTCAGAGACCCTGACCACCTCTCACCTTCTTTTTCTCACCTCAGCCAAAGTGTTCAACTCACATGAGCTTGAATTGACGAGAAGTCATTGTGAGGAATGAGGAGTTGTTTGCAACATTCCAGTGACAAACTGACTAATGACTTCACCGCAGCCTGACAGCCAGTGGAGGGAAATCCATCTGTTTCATTTACACAGAACCAACAGTTTGAACTGTGAAG
>CAEFZP010000378.1:52500-77500 GCA_903064625.1 Mallotus villosus
ACTGACTCACATGTGAAGAGTTATTCAGTTTTACAAGTTTTACAATTGCTAACAAAACTTGGGTCTTTTCACACAGTCAACGAAACAGAAGTGAATGTTCACTGCTTTCACACAAAATGCTTTCAATGAACAAAATCTCTTTCTCTACTCTTTTCTCCTCAATACTCCACCACTTCCAAAACACTATGTACTTGCAGCACTTTTAACACATGCTGACACACAGTTCCCAAAACTGTTACAAAACCATGAAATATTGATTCATGTGAAAAATCATCCCAAATTCAAAGATAATAGTTTCATAATGTTTGTAATGTTCTTTTCATCTGCTGTTGCGTGGCTGAAAAGCTCCAAACCAACACAACCTACACACACCAACACAACCTACACACACCAACACAACCTACACACACACCAACACAACCTACACACACCAACACAACCTAAACACACCAACACAACCTACACAAACCAACACAACCTACACACACCAACACAACCTACACACACACCAACACAACCTACACACACCAACACAACCTACACACACCAACACAACCTACACACACACCAACACATACAGTGTGCGTGTGTGGGGGTGTGTGTGGGGGTGTGTGTCAGCCAGAAAGGTAGCGTATTGCTGTAGAGGCAGAGCAGAGGAATCCTTTATCACATTGTTAAAGGCTTTTGAAACCGTATAGAGCCACAGATGACAACCTCTCTCTCCTCTCCTGACATCCCCCTGGAGAGGTCGGACTGCCAGGAACACAGAACTGCCTAATGAAAGACAGTCTTTCACAGAACACAGAAGGTCTTTCACAGAACACAGAAGGTCTTCCATAGAACACAGAAGGTCTTCCATAGAACACAGAAGGTCTTCCATTTCAAACATGTCTCCTACAGTTTCAGCCGTGTATACTCGAGTCCACGTACGGATGAAAAAGGAGGTTAAAAAATGTCAAATGTTTTTCTTTATTTCTCTTTACTTGAAATGTTCCAAGGTGGGGCGTGGGATGATGAATGCCTGGGTGAATGCTGTATGAATGAATGAATGAATGAATGGGAGCATGAACGCACAGGTCCCAGGATGGATCGCTAGGCCCCACCCCCCGCCCACGGAATCTAAAACCCCACATATAAGCTGGTGACCGGTTCAAGGAAACCAGCATCATTATTTATCACTACACTGTCATCACTCACTTACTCCCAAATGTCTATAATTCTGTGTGTGTTTAGTGTGTGTGTTTAGTGTGTGTGTTTAGTGTGTGTGTGTGTGGTGTGGCCCATCTGTCCTACGGATCAAAATAGGGAGAAGAGAGGGTATTGATCAGTGCTTTAATGATCACACTTTTAATTATCCATGGAATTGATCAACTCTGAATTGCCTTTGGGATGGGGGACGAGGACGAGAGAGAGAGAGAGAGAGAGAGAGAGAGAGGGAGAGGGAGAGGGAGAGGGAGAGGGAGAGGGAGAGGGAGAGGGAGAGGGAGAGGGAGAGGGAGAGGGAGAGGGAGGGGAGGGAGGGGAGGGAGGGAGGGAGGGAGGGAGGGAGGGAGGGAGGGAGGGAGGGAGGGAGGGAGGGAGGGAGGGAGGGAGGGAGGGAGGGAGGGAGGGAGGGAGGGAGGGAGGGAGGGAGGGAGGGAGAAAAAGAAAGCTCAAAAGAGAGAGAAGGCTGATTCGCCTGACAGCACACAGCTATTGAAACGCAGAACTCAATTTTAAACATGAGGGGGGAATCTATACATACAATCAAACGCAAAACCAACCTCTCTGGTGCTGTGGTGGTACACATCTCCATGCTTGTGTGACAGGGGGAGTCGTGCTGCATGTCAAGTCAATCCTCCAGAACTTTCCCCTCAGACTCGTGAGTCCTTACCATGCGCCTTCCTGGGCAGTTTGTTTACCAATCCACATCGGCTTCACTAACTAGTAGGCCTAACTACACATATAGTCCTAGTTTAGGCCGACTGTAGGCTACTGTGGACTGGCTAATGTGTATGCTTAGCCCCAACACTAACCCTAAGTGCACATTTACATGATATATATATATATATTAAAATATATTTTTCTATGGCTCTGCTAAAAGCTAAAGGCTAAAGGCATTGTTCTGACGTAAATCTACTTAAGACGCCAAATGTGGCTAATCGTGCCAATATCACCATAATGCATGCAGTTAGCAAACGATGATCAACTGTCAATGTTCATAAGAAATGTACTGCGCCATAAACACGTAAAGGCCATGGCAATTCAATCTACATGTCGTAATCTCCCCTGGCTATGTTCCTTCATTGTGATGATGACGTTGTTGCCATCTAGCCTACTGACTTGGTTCAATATATTGAAGCTAGCCTAGCTTCAACATCCCCCCCACACACCAGTTGAATCCAGGTCGCTCATTAGGAGCAAACACGTTATCTAATAGCACAGGGGCTCAAGCAGTCATTTCTATTAAGGACGGACGTTTTGGATTAGTGTGGATTAGCTACTGTCCTGAAAAAAATATCAATGGGAAAAGGGATGTTGGGACATAGTCTTAAAGCGATGCTAACTGGAACATTAGTATCCATAGCTTCTTTAGCAAATCCTTGTGTGGGTTATTTCCATAAAGATCTTATGACTTTTTAAAAGCTGTGACGTTATGCAAGCATGTAGGAACTTATGCCTTATTAAATATTTCAACAGTCAGCTGTGCAAGGAGACATTGTAATCAATTCGATTGCATGCCCGTAGGCCTACAAACTGCGCTGTTTTTGGAGGTGGTGGAGTAAACAGATGATGATCATTGATGACAGAAAACAGCAATGTAAGCGTCTCTGCGATGTGAACGGTGTGCCCCAAGGACACATTCAAGGCAGTTTGATTCTTTTTTTTTACATGGAGAAAATTGGCTTGTCAAGAAGTTGTCCAGACTATTGACCCACAATGGAGAAATTATTTGTTGTAAGAATCAAGGTTGAATTCCTATACAAAATCTGATTATTATAAAAAATAAATGGGTCTGCATTGCAATTTGAGCTGGGTGTGAATAGCCTAGTGCTCGACACCAAACGTGTCCTTTGCCTTTGAGCAGACAATGACATGGTAAGATTAATTTGTCAAGAAGAAGGACGGAATGAAAGAGTCTTCTTATACAGAACTAGGTCATGCCTTGAACGCTGAATAGCTGAATACAGTTTGTTGTTCTGTTTTAAATCCACTGGAAACAGAAACAGTATTTAGAGTGGCCTGCGCTCTATTCCACGTAGCCACTTCAGAAGCTACACATCGCTACTCTGCGGAGCGCTAATGAGCCTCCGAAGTCACACTCAATTCATCGCTCTTCGCACCTGTATTTGTAAATAGGCCTACCTCATAGGCTACAGAAACGAACGTCATATGAAGTAGGCCTACGTAACATCTGTCCAATTACATTTCATAACACACCTGTTTTAGGCCTATCTAATGATCTACAAGTGGGCTTCATCGCTTCAGATGTGGTTTCGATGTGTCTGGTAAATACAGCGAGTTTCTTGACTCGACCAGCAAAATGCAGATAGAACTACGCAATTCTGAGCCTTGATCTTCTGCCGTGCTTTCTATAGCCTATGTGTAGCCTAACAGACGTGGCCACGCTCCATCACAAGGTCCAGGGGCGGACAGGCCATCGGGGATACTGGGTTCAACGTAAGAAATGAAACATAGGCCCTATATGATGTAATTTCTTTGTAATCATCCAAAATAATGTTTAGTGTGTGTATGGGTATTTTTCCAAGTAGGCCAATGGCTGGTCGATACCTGCGATGCATTGAGTGGGCAACGCGCCGTGTATTGAGTGGGCCGGTCAGTGACATTAACTCCCGTGCCACTTTTTCCCCCCAGTCCGCCCCTGACAAGGTCTACGGGTCGATGTTCGCGCCACTAACTGGGTTCGAACAAGCCATCTCTGACTTGCCTAGCGTGACAATTACAAGCTACGCCAACGAAAAACTAGCTCTTCTTTGACGCGGGTGGCCTGTTGTATAGCCTACTTGACGAGTGAGTTTCACCGCTTCACATCCGTTACATATGCACTAATTGTACGTGAGAGTGTCTTCTAAATGAATACAATTGTAATGTAAGAGATGATTCCACTCCAAGAGACATTAGCAGTTCAGGCCATCAATGTAAATGTGTCAGGGTCCGATCAGGTGACTGTGAAGGAGCTCAGCACATGCAAAATCAAGCCTTGGGACCTAGGCAACATCGGGAGTTTTTGGGGGTCTGAGTAGATTGAAAACGACCTTCCGAATGTGAGGGAGGAAAAGGGGTAAAACCAAGGGTGAAGGATCCAGGAGAACAAAGGTTCTACTTAAGAAGACAGGGATTGGGAAAGGAGGATTGGGAAACGAGGGAGAGTTAAAAAAAAATCGAGTCGAATGGTATTTTTTCAATACTGCCTCTTTCCCTTTATAGCGGGCCCAGCCAAACAGCCCCAATGCAGACACTGCAGAAGGGAAAACCACATGATGAGAAACATGACATAGCTTGGATACCCTGCACTGAGGAACAAACACCCTCAGTGAGCCTCGTGTGGGAATGCACTGTAGGCTGTCATATGTATGACATGATTTATATACCAGCTGAACTAGTAAATACAATTGTGCCGCGAGGCCTGAAGTATGTTATCCTTGTTCTACAGACGGTTCTGTTTTAGTGGCTAGCTGCTTCCGTGGGACAGCGTTAGTTGACAGAGCTGAAGGCTAGTTTGACTGACAAATAGATTCAAATGTTCATTTGTTCCACTATACATTTATACAATTTAAATAGGAAAGGGTGGTTTTTCCTTTTTTTAAATTATTTGAATGTATTATTGATGTCGTTGCTGTATGTGGTGGTAAACATCCATGCGGCAGAACTCATTTCCCCTAAGGGGGACAATAAATAATAATAAAACATTACTAAAACTCTGTTTCCTGGGCCGGCTAAGAAGGCACTCATCTCAGTCGGTCAGTCTGACAGTCATTTACTCAGACAGTCAGCCGCTAAATTAGTCAGTTATGTAGTCAGTCAGTCAATTATTTAGTCAATCAGTCAATCAATGAGTCCACCAAGTTCCAGCATCCTACAGGATGTTTTTATCCTCTGGAGCTTGTCTTCTTCCTGGTGATTCCCTCTCCCTCCTGCCCTGGGTCTCTCCCTCTCTCCTTCTCTCCCTCCTGCCCTGGGTCTCTCCCTCTCTCCTTCTCTCCCTCCTGCCCTGGGTCTCTCCTTCTCTCCTTCTCTCCCTCCTGCCCTGGGTCTCTCCCTCCCTCCTTCTCTCCCTCCTGCCCTGGGTTTCTCCCTCTCTCATTCTCTCCCTCCTTCTCTCCCTCCTGCCTTGGGTCTCTCCCTCTCTCCTTCTCTCCCTCCTTCTCTCCCTCCTGCCCTGGGTTTCTCCCTCTCTCCTTCTCTCCCTCCTGCCCTGGGTTTCTCCTTCCCTCCTTCTCTCCCTCCTGCCCTGGGTCTCTCCCTCTCTCCTTCTCTCCCTCCTTCTCTCCCTCCTGCCCTGGGTCTCTCCCTCCCTCCTTCTCTCCCTCCTGCCCTGGGTTTCTCCCTCTCTCCTTCTCTCCCTCCTGCCCTGGGTTTCTCCCTCCCTCCCCCCTTCTCTCCCTCCCTCCCCCCTTCTCTCCCTCCCTCCCCCCTTCTCTCCCTCCTTCTCTACCTTCTTCTCTACCTCCTTCTCTCCCTCCTGCCCTGGGTCTCTCCCTCCCTCCTTCTCTCCCTCCTTCTCTCCCTCCTGCCCTGGGTTTCTCCCTCTCTCCTTCTCTCCCTCCTTCTCTGTGTGTGTGTGTGTGTGTGTGTGTGCATTCCTGACGGAGGATTTTAGAAATGGCCGTCGTCAGGACTCATCAGACTGTACTCATCAGAGATGTGTTCTGCAGACGAGCTCTTAGCTAGCTGATTTACTTCAGAGGGTTATCTGGAGAGACTCCTTCCAGTAGCTTCAGGGGAACAGATGACAGACCTCACACACCCGTTGACGAGGGTGAGCCATCTCAGCGAAATACGAACGTCGAGCTCTCCTCCGATTGGCCCCGCAAAGGACGACGCCCCCTTCTGACAGCACAGCTAATTCTCCAACTGTCTTCTCATCTGTCATCGCCTTCGTCTTTGTCAATTATTCATTTGAGAGCTGAGGTAACTCAGCCAGCCACGCAGTTCTGTGAGGAAGTACATTTTACATTTTACATTTACATTTAGTCATTTAGCAGACGCTCTTATCCAGAGCGACTTACAGTAAGTACAGGGACATTCCCCCTGAGGCAAGTAGGGTGAAGTGCCTTGCCCAAGGACACAACGTCATGTGGCACAGCCGGGAATCGATCCGGTAACCTTCAGATTACGAGTCCGACTCCCTAACCGCTCAGCCACCTGAAGTAGGAAGAGGACAGGAGGGTATCAAAGTAACCTCCTGTAGTCCATCTATTGACACACCAAAGAATAGACGCCATTCAGGGGGCATAGGAGAGACACAAAACGACCACACATGGCAGTGACAATCACCTGTATGATTTCCAGAAAGCAATCAATGTTTTCTCACAATGTTTCAATGGCATCTTCCCTGCTATATGGCACCTTTCTTTTGAGGGTGGTGAGTGGTCATTTTCACTGGACGGGTCAGTCATTCAGTGCCCTGTAGGGGGTCCGGTCTGTCAGCCACGAGCACGGTCACAGACGCTGGAGCTTTCAGTCTCGGTGTGGCTTTGTAGCCGACCGGACCCCCTGCGGTGAAGACAATTGGACAGGCACTCCTCCTCACCCACATTTGAGGAAAACAGATAAAGAAATAGCCCAAACCCCAAACCATGACAAATGAGTTGGCATTCCTGGAAGTTGGAAATATTGGGACTTGAAAGATCTGTACGATATGGTATGAAAGTTTAATATTTTAGCGATTGAAAGGCACATCTTGCGACGTCGTATTGTTCACGTTGACATCCATGCCCACAATCCACGACGCATCACACTAATATTCATTCATAATAATATATCAACGGGTATGTCCACTATTGAAATGTGGATTTACATAATACAAGGTATAAGTGGGTTAATGTGACTTGGAAACTAAACTAAACCGTGTTTGTAAACTAAGCTAAATATGAGCTAGATACAAATAGCATATACTATATGTGACTTAATGTGGACAACACTGTGAACAGCACTGTAGCTATGAACATGAAGCTAAAAACATATCTTACAAAACCACACTCCAAGACCAAGAGCTTCACACTCCAGTTAACACTTTGTCAGCATACAAAAGAAAGCTTGTCATTCTGTCTAAAAAATAAATAAATACTATGAGAGATTCTCTGTAACACATTCCCATCCTCCAGTCCCACCTGTAAAAGAGTCCCTGGGGAAACGAGAGTCAGGGGAGTCAGGTTCCGCAGGTGTGGACGTTCCGGCCTCTGGCTGCGTCCTCCAGGAGAGAGAGGTGGTGGGTTGGGGAGAGGCTGAGGTGAGACACACAGCCCATCAGCCCCCACATGTACCCGCCCTGGGCATCCACACCTCGCTCCTTCATCCCCCCTGGAACCAGCCCAAACACATCATCATCATCACCACCACCATCACCACCACCATCATCATCATCACCATCACCATCGCATCATCATCATCACCACCATCACATCATCACCACCACCATCACCACCACCACATCATCATCACACACCATCACATCACCACCATCATCATCACACCACATCATCATCACACCACCATCATCATCATCACCACCACCATCATCATCATCATCACCACCCTTCACTGACCCAGGAAGAGATCGGTGTTGGTGTTGAGCTGTCTCATGTTGCCAGGTGACCTCCCAGTGCTGCTCTCTGATTGGTCCACAGTCAGCGTCCCCAACCTGGCTTTCTCTGGGGGAGATGAGGGTCATAAAAGCAAATTCCGACTGTTCAGCCGGACCAGGAGAGAGCAGTTCCACACCGGCCATCCCCCTCACTCACTGGCACTGCCATGGACTAGCACGGTTACCCCAGGTTACCATACAGTTCTCACCTGAAGCCCCTTTGTTACATCATCTTTGTTAACTGACAATGGGGGGACGTACATGGATAGATAATTACCATTACCCAGTGACTCGAAGGTCAAACTGAAATGTAATTAGTGTAACAAAAGTCACCTGACTGCTTTGACCCAATGCCATTGGCCATCGCTGAAGGATCCATTCACCATCAGCGTGGCAACACCACTCCCCAGGTTGTAGCTGGAGGAGGTTGAAGAGACCCAGGTTACACACACACACACGATATGCACACACACACACATACAAAAGACACACACACACACAACCACACAAGGCTACCTGAAGAGGAGAGCCCCGCTCTTCAAGGTCAGAGACATGAAGTCAGTGTTGACCCTAAGAGGCATGTGCCCTCGCCATAGCAACAGTCCATCCTGAGAGGAGCTCCGGAAACGGAGGAACACACTGGTGCTGTAGCCTGACCCCTGAGAGTTTTGGCTGGAGTAATTTGATTGCGTTAAGTGATTATTTAGTTAGGGATTTATTTCTTTCTAGTGTATTTTTGTGTGCTCCGTTTTTCTTGTCTGTTCGTTCTTCTCGGCGCTTGCTTGCGCTCTCCTTTCTTTACTTCTACTCTCCTCTTTTCCCTTTCCCTCTTTTTTTGCGGTTCTTGTCCTTTCCTACATCTTCTCCTTCTTGTGTCTTCTTTCTTCGGTGTTCTTTCTTCTTTCTGTCTTTCTTGCTTTCTTTCCTTTCTTATCTTTGCCCGTTTCTTTCTGCTATATCATTTTCCCCCTTTTACCGCCACATTCCTTCCCGCCAACCGACGCTGACTGTTTACAAGACCTAAATGCAACCACTGGGAGGCCGCGGACGAACGAAAAGCAGGACCGAGCAAGTGGAGACCAAACAGGAGAGCTGGGGAAACTCTTTTCTCCCTGGAAGCTCTACTCTATTTTTCTTTCGTTCTTTCTGTCCCTTTTTCTTTTTTCTTTTCTTTCCTCGATCTCTCCTTTTCTCCTCCTACGACGTCACTCCCACCCGCTCTTTCATCCTCCTGCCCCCCTCTCTTTCAGTGAATCTTTCCCCTAATCAAATATTTTCCCCCTCTCTCACCTTTTTTTCTGTCTCTTTTTGCACTCATTCCTCTCACCCCCAATTTCACCGCTGCTCCCATCCTCTCTCTTTTTTTTCCTCCGCCATCTCGGCTGTTGATACATTAATAGTATATTAACACGAGACCACCAGCACCTTCTTAAAATGTCTTTCCTTGTCGTAAGTAGTAGCTTCCGGGCCAATAAACCGTGGCAAATGCCGTGGGCTCTTTGACTGTCGAGTAGGTATATCCTCACTTTATTCACAGCTGTCCACTATATGGAGGAAGAGAATCCTCAAAACCATTCATTATCATGACTAAACACGTTAAAGTGTACTACTCACGTACACCCACTATACCAACTACGGGGCAGTCCAACGTCACAGTTTTCATTTTGACGCAGGATCTGTCCCCACAGTACCGCAGGTTCCGGTGTCACCGGTCTGGAGCGCCCTGCCGACCCCTCTGCTGTCCCCACTGTCGAGTGCTGCCTGTTTCGCGCAACAGAGGAGACATGCGGAGGATAGAGGTCTTAGTGGAAGCAGACGGACGATGCAAAACCGTGCCTCCTCGCCAGCTCAGCCGGCTCGTTTGACCCCCTTATCCCCTCCGCTGTGCGGGGCGGCGCGTTCGCTGTGCGTCTGCCCGAAGGAGGAGGAGCCTCTAGGTCCGCAGGAGCGTATCCCCACAGACCTCTCCGTGCGCGATGAGCACGAGGAATGACTGATCGAGCGATCGAGACAGGAGTTGAAGATTTGATCCCGCACGCGCATACACGGTCTCCACCAGTCTCTCTAAAACATAGATAGACCTGCACAGTACCTCGCGATTTGAACCGGCTTTATCCTGATACATGAAGTCTTTTTCAAATTAATTTGACACTTTTACAAAAGCGTGCATATAGACAGAACAGAAAAAGATGAAGGATGTGCAGTTCTGACCGTTGCTTTGGTGGTTACAGCCAAGGGAAGAGTCTACATTTAAACACTACAGTCAAATACAGTCCATACAGTACATACAGTACATGCAGTACATACAGTACATATAGTGCTCTGAGCTCTGGAGGTCACAGTAACCTACAGGAAATGACATCACCGTGGGTGTGTGAGCACATGACATGTGGAGGTTATTGTAAGGCAGGCGTGTCACCTTGCTGGCAGTGTCTCCCAGCGTACCCCAGGGGGCAGTCACACTCGTACCCTGGGCCTCTGGGGCGGCACCAGCCTGCGTTCTGACAGGGGTTTCCCACGCACGGGTGCAGGGAGTTGTCCAGGTTCACCCCGGCTGAGAGGTCCTGGGGCAGGCGCAGGGACTCGCCGTTCACGCTGATCTGACGGACACAGCAGGGGTCACACACACACACACAGTAACACACACAGTCACACACACACACCACGGGCGGGGCCTGAATGTGCTCACACACCGACGGTGATGTCATTTCCTGTAGGTTACTGTGACCTCCAGAGGTCATATATACATGGTACTGCTCTGGCCTGTACTGGCCTCTACTTTGCTATGCGGTATGTAGCCTACTGTGTCTTGTGTTCACTATAGTGCTATTGTATGTACTGTACTATGCTGTGCTATGTTGTGGTATGATGTGATATGTTAAGCTATGATGTGACTGTAATACACTGAGTTGTACTGAGTTTGACTCTAACCCTAACCCAGCCCATGTAAACCCTGCTGGCTGCTGTACCTTCTGAATGCTGCCAGTGAAGGTCTGGATGAGGCCAGCCTGGCTCTGAGTGCTGCTGTGATCAGGGACCCCCCCAATGAACAGTGGACCCCCACATCTGATCTGGGTGAATGCCCCCTGCAGGACAACACACGCACACACACACACACACACACACACCAGGTCTGATCATGCACTATGAGTTAGTACAGCTGGCTAGCAATATGTTTACACTGTTAGTACAGCTGGCTAGCAGTTAGCCGTACATACTAGGACTTCTGTATTCTGTGTGTATTCCATGTGTGTATTCCATGTGTGTATTCCATGTGTGTATTCCATGTGTGTGTTCCATGTGTGTGTTCCATGTGTGTGTATTCTGTGTGTGTGTATTCCATGTGTGTGTATTCCATGTGTGTGTGTTCCATGTGTGTGTTCCATGTGTGTGTGTTCCATGTGTGTGTGTTCTATGTGTGTGTTCCATGTGTGTGTATTCCGTGTGTTCCATGTGTGTGTATTCTATGTGTGTGTGTTCTATGTGTGTGTATTCCATGTGTGTGTTCCATGTGTGTGTATTCCATGTGTGTGTGTTCTATGTGTGTGTATTCCATGTGTGTGTGTTCCATGTGTGTGTATTCCGTGTGTTCCATGTGTGTGTGTTCCATGTGTGTGTGTTCCATGTGTGTGTGTTCCATGTGTGTGTGTTACATGTGTGTGTATTACATGTGTGTGTGTTCCATGTGTGTGTGTTCCATGTGTGTGTATTCCATGTGTGTGTTCCATGTGTGTGTTCCATGTGTGTGTGTTCCATGGTCACCGTGACCACCAGAGCCCTACCTCAGCCAGGCCATGAGCGTGCCTCTGGTCGTCCACCTGCAGGATCCCGGCCCTCCCAGTCCTCCACACCCGCAGCTCGTGCCACTCGCCCAGGGAGACGGGCGCCTCACTTCTACACGCACAGAAACAGCAGTTTACTAACGTCAGGCTCTGCCCCACGCATACTGAACTAGTGTTTCAGAACTGAAACACCTAAATACCGTCAGGCTCTGCCCCACGCATACTGAACTAGTGTTTCAGAACTGAAACACCTAAATACCGTCAGAGCGATGTGCTTCTGAACTTTGATTTTCCGCTTTGCTCTCTACTTTCTTTTCAGCGCTTTTTGCATGTCTCGTCACATGAATCATCTGCTAAATTAATCAAATGTAACATGGGAAACAGGTTGTGTAGCGTTACTAAGACAACAGGAGGTTGACCCCTGTCCATACAATGCAGCGGTGTTCACTAACATTAACCTTGAGGACCGTCGGTCCCGGGTGTGTGCCTCTTTCGTGTGCATGTTGCGGCTATCCAGGGCGGAGCTAACCTGATCACAGCAGTCCCAGAGCCGCAGTCGAAGCGTAGCTCCGCGTGGCCTCCCGCCAGAGTGACGGAGAGGAAGTCCCTGGTGCCCGTGTCCTGGCTGTAGAGCAGCGTGCCGTCAGGGGCCTCTGGCAGGAACATCACCTCCAGCTCCTGGAAGGACAGGTAGTGACGAGGGCCCCGGGGCCAGGGGGCGCTAGCGTGCGAAGAGAGGGACGCTCTGAAGAGAGGGACCACCAGGAGGAAACCTGAGGGGAAGATGCCGAGAGGGAGGGTTGGTGTGTGACTGTGTGTGTGTGTGTCATGTACAGTGTGTCATGTACAGTGTGTGTGTGTGTCATGTACAGTGTGTGTGTGTGTGTGTGTGTGTGTGTGTGTGTGTGGTGTGTCATGTACAGTGTGTGTGTGTTATGTACAGTGTGTGTGTGTGTGTGTGTGTATGTGTGTCATGTACAGTGTGTGTGTGTCATGTACAGTGTGTGTGTGTGTGGCATGTACAGTGTGTGTGTGTGTGTGTGTGTGTCATGTACAGTGTGTGTGTGTGTGTGTGTGTGTGTGTGTCATGTACAGTGTGTGTGTGTGTGTGTGTGTGTGTCATGTACAGTGTGTGTGTGTGTGTGTGTGTCATGTACAGTGTGTGTGTGTGTCACTGTGTGTGTGTGTGTGTCATGTACAGTGTGTGTGTGTGTCACTGTGTGTGTGTGTCATGTACAGTGTGTGTGTGTGTCACTGTGTGTGTGTGTCATGTACAGTGTGTGTGTGTGTGTGTGTCATGTACAGTGTGTGTGTGTGTCATGTACAGGGTGTGTGTGTGTCATGTACAGGGTGTGTGTGTGTCATGTACAGTGTGTGTGTGTGTCAGGTACAGTGTGTGTGTGTGTGTGTGTGTGGTGTGTGTGTGTGTGTGTGTGTGTGTGTGTGTGTGTGTGTGTGGTACACACTCTCCTGGCACATCCGTCCCCTGTAGCCCAGTGGACACAGACACAGATACCCGTCTGTGCTGCTGGTGACGCAGGTTCCTCCGTGGGCACAGCTGACGTCAGCACAAACACTGGCACTACACACACCTGCAAGGTACACACACACTCCAGTCAACTTAGCATGGTGTGTGTGTGTGTGTGGGGGGGGTGTATTTGTGTGTTTGATAGTCTTTTGACACACAAGACCAACTCACCCACGTCCGCTCCACTCAGAGCCGATCCTATTGGCCAGGGCCTCATGTCCATCATCCTGTTGTTGATGCTCAGCATCTGGATACACCCCTGGAAGCCACGATTGGTCCCCGTGGTCCTGATCAGCCAATAGACATTAGGGGATCCGCCCACATAGAGAGGGGTTCGGAAGGTGATCTTGGTGTAGTCTCCCTGGAGGAGTCAGAGATGAGGGAATTAGTTTGACTCCTCACCTGTGAGTTTGACTCCTTGCTTGACTCCTACCCTGCACGCCTGACTCCTCACTTGTGAGTTTGACTCCTCACCTGTGAGTTTGACTCTTCAGCTGTGAATTTGACTCCTCACCTGTGAGTTTGACTCGTGCTTGATTCTTACCCTGCACGTCTGACTCCTTACTTGTGAGTTTGACTCCTCACCTGTGAGTTTGACTCCTTCCTTGACTCCTCCCCCGCACGTCTGAATCCTCACCTGTGAGCGTCCTGTGACGGGCGTGTCATTGTCCATCCTCAGCCAGCCCGTGACGCCCGCCCTAGCGACGGACACCGTGTGCCACCGGCCCCGCGTCACCCTCCGCTCGCTCACGATGTGCCCGCTGCCGGTGCCACAGTTGAAGCGGAAGTGGAGCCTGCCGTGGATGAGCGCCAGCGAGGCGTAGTCCCCCTCGCCCTGGTCACTCTCCCCACAGAACAGCAGCAGCCCACTGTCAGAGTCCGCCTGCAGGACACACACACACACACACACACACACACACACACACACACACACACACACACACACAGACACACACACACATACACACACAGACAGACACACACACACACACACAGCATCATCACCATCCTTCTACATTACATTTAGTCATTTAACACTCTTATCCAGAGCGACTTACAGTAAGTACAGGGACATTCCCACCGAGGCAAGTAGGGTGAAGTGCCTTGCCCAGGGACACAACGTAATTAGTACGGCAGGGAATCGAATCGGCAACCTTCTGATTAATAGCCCGATTCCCTAACCGCTCAGCCATCTGACCCCTTCTAGTGAGTAACTCTGTAGAAGAACACATCTAAAGCAGACAGCTGGTTACCTTGAAGTCCAGGGAGATCTGTAACGTGTGGTAGGACTTCTTCAGAGGTTCAAACGCTATGTGGGAGAAGCCGTGGAACTTGGGATAGCTTGCCATCACCACTGGAGGACCAAGAATGGAACAATAATAATGTATTAACAGATGCTCCAAAGGGTGTATTTAAACCTTGACTTGCAAATGCTCTATAATGCTCTATAATCAAATGGAGATCAAATGCTCTATAAGTGAGCTATACCAATTCCTATGGCTGCCCAGCAAGGTAGAACACCTGGACCAGGCTATACCAGGTGAGATAGATCACCAGGCTATACCAGGTGAGATAGATCTCCAGGCTATACCAGGTGAGATAGATCACCAGGCTATACCAGGTGAGATAGATCTCCAGGCTATACCAGGTGAGATAGATCACCAGGCTATACCAGGTGAGATAGATCACCAGGCTATACCAGGTGAGATAGATCACCAGGCTATACCAGGTGAGGTAGATCACCAGGCTATACCAGGTGAGATAGATCACCAGGCTATACCAGGTGAGATAGATCACCAGGCTATACCAGGTGAGATAGATCACCAGGCTATACCAGGTGAGATAGATCACCAGGCTATACCAGGTGAGGTAGATCACCAGGCTATACCAGGTGAGATAGATCACCATGCTATACCAGGTGAGATAGATCACCAGTATATACCAGGTGAGATAGATTACCAGGCTAGATAGATCACCAGACTATACCAGGTGAGATAGATCACCAGGCTAGATAGATCACCAGGCTATACCAGGTGAGATAGATCACCAGGCTATACCAGGTGAGATAGATCACCAGGCTATACCAGGTGAGATAGATCACCAGGCTATACCAGGTGAGATAGATCACCAGGCTATACCAGGTGAGATAGATCACCAGACTATACCAGGTGAGATAGATCACCAGGCTATACCAGGTGAGATAGATCACCAGGCTATACCAGGTGGGATGGATCACCAGGCTATACCAGGTGAGATAGATCACCAGACTGTACCAGGTGAGATAGATCACCAGGCTATACCAGGTGAGATAGATCACCAGGCTATACCAGGTGAGATAGATCACCAGACTATACCAGGTGAGATAGATCACCAGACTATACCAGGTGAGATAGATCACCAGGCTAGATAGATCACCAGGCTGTACCAGGTGAGATAGATCACCAGGCTATACCAGGGGAGATAGATCACCAGGCTATACCAGGTGAGATAGATCACCAGGCTATACCAGGTGAGGTAGATCACCAGGCTATACCAGGTGAGATAGATCACCAGGCTATACCAGGTGAGATAGATCACCAGGCTATACCAGGTGAGATAGATCACCATGCTATACCAGGTGAGATAGATCACCAGTATATACCAGGTGAGATAGATTACCAGGCTAGATAGATCACCAGGCTATACCAGGTGAGATAGATCACCAGGCTATACCAGGTGAGATAGATCACCAGGCTATACCAGGTGAGATAGATCACCAGGCTATACCAGGTGAGATAGATCACCAGGCTAGATAGATCACCAGGCTATACCAGGTGAGATAGATCACCAGGCTATACCAGGTGAGATAGATCACCAGGCTATACCAGGTGAGATAGATCACCAGGCTATACCAGGTGAGATAGATCACCAGACTATACCAGGTGAGATAGATCACCAGGCTATACCAGGTGAGATAGATCACCAGGCTATACCAGGTGGGATGGATCACCAGGCTATACCAGGTGAGATAGATCACCAGGCTATACCAGGTGAGATAGATCACCAGACTATACCAGGTGAGATAGATCACCAGACTATACCAGGTGAGATAGATCACCAGGCTAGATAGATCACCAGGCTGTACCAGGTGAGATAGATCACCAGACTATACCAGGTAGATCACCAGGCTATACCAGGTAGATCACCAGGCTATACCAGGTGAGATGGAGTCTCACCCTCGGAGCAGGCCTCTCCCCCCAGCCCCAGGGCGCAGTAGCAGCGCGACCCGGCGCTCTGGAAGTCGTCGACACACACGCTGTGGGGGGGACACACGGCGTCCTCACAGGTTAGGTCGTGGAGTCCCCTCCTCCAGCCCCCAGCGCTGGAGGGGGGCGGGGGAGGATGGGGGAGCAGCGGGGAGGGAGGTGAGGAAGGGCTGGTGGTGGAGTTGGATGGCGGGGTGGAGACTAGGGAGACTCTGTCAGGACGTGGCGAGGAGGCTTGGAGGATCGGGCCGGTGACTGTAGTCCTGCTGGGAGTTGTAGTCTTTCTGACTTCCCGGGATGAGATCTTTTCTTCTTCTCCTCCTGCGTCTGAGATGAGAGTCTTGGAGCTGAGTTGAGATCTTCTGCTGGTCTCTTCAGAGTAGATCAAAGTCTGGAACACATAAATATGTCATATTTCGATATATTTATTGAAGGAAAAAAAACATATTTTGAGGTGAAGAAATATTGTACCTCTCGAAGAGGAACGTTATGACGCAGTCTTCGAACGTCACTCGCTTCCTCCTCAGACAAGTTGTGGTTGCCGGGGTAACCCAGACCCACAATGCCACTGCTTTCATACTGAGAACCTAGGAAAGAACATTCTGGATGATGCGGGCCGTTAACTTAGGCAAAAGGTAAGGGAAAAACCCTGCGAATGCTCACCGAGGGTCCATGCTGGGTCGCTGATGGTGCTGGGAGGACTGGTGCCGTAGCTGTTGACCGCCTGGACAGCGAACTGGTACTGGGTGTCTGGGTCCAGACCAGGCACAACCACAGAGCTGCCGGACACTTTATCTTCAACAGAGGACCAGTCGGAGTCCAGTCCTGGTCTGGAGAAGACACACACACACACAGACACACACACACACACACACACACACACAGCTTGGTGTCGCACTTTGGGGGAGCATGCCGGCGATCTGGAATCAGAGGTGATTCACGAGCGACGGTGTCTAGTGTGTGTTGTCGCTCCAGGCCGGCTCTCCTTTTTACAGAGACGTCGTTTGGCTCTGGGACTGCTTCTGCTGTCGGCTTCCTGACGGTACCACAAGGACCTCCTGTTCCCCTGTTCCCCTGTTCCCTGTTCCCCTGTTCCCCGTTCTCCTGTTCCCTGTTCATATATATCATACAGAACTGAGAGGCAGCATTAAGGTGCCACATTTACGCCTTGAAGCTGTGTAGGTTTCTGTCTCTTTTTTACTCACTCTTTCACTAATTTCCTCTCTTTCTTTCACTCACTCACTCACTCACTCTTTTTATCCCTACCCCCCTTATCTCCCTCACTCTATGCCTCTCCATCTCTCACTTATTCACTCTGTCCCACTCTCCCTCTTTCTCTCTCCCCTCACACTCTCTCACACCCTCTCTTTCTCTCACTCATTCTTTCTCTCCCACACTCCCTTGCTTTATTTATTTCTCTCACTCTCTCTCTCTCCAACTCTATCTCTCTCTCTCACTCATTCTCTCTCTCTCCCCTCACTCACTAACCCTCTCTTTCTCTCTAGGTATTCAGAAACACACTTGTAACCCCTATTCAAGACAGGAACGCGGTTTATTCATGTGGGATTCCTTGTTGGTTCTTTGGAGCAGAAGCACATTGAGGGAAGGCCCCAGAGGGAACTTCAGTTTGAAGGACAAACGCACATCCTGGTTTCCTCCTTGATCCTGGTGTGTGGTCGACAGAGGACATCTCCTCAGTCCTGAGGTCTGTGTGGAACTATCTCTTAACCCTTCTCTTCACACTGGGACCAGTGCATCCATACAAATAAAAATACCGGCTCCCCAACCACCTCATAAGCACACCTGGAGTGGCTGATGTGCGGTCATGTGACCAAGACTCCAGACATATATCTGGCTGCAGACACACTACTGTATCACAGGCACACTACTGTATCACAGACAGACTCCTGTATCACAGACACACTACTGTATCACAGACACACTACTGTATCACAGACACACTACTGTATCACAGACACACTACTGTATCACAGGCACACTACTGTATCACAGACACACTACTGTATCACAGGCACACTCCTGTATCACAGACACACTCCTGTATCACAGACACACTACTGTATCACAGACACACTGGATCGTACCTGATGTGAGACACGAGGAAGCGAAGGGCTGCCGGGCCGCCCTCCCTCTCGGCGGGTTGCCAGGACAACTTAATCTCAGTGTCTGACACAGAGACCACCCTTGGCTGGGAGGGCGCGGCAGGGGGCATGCAGATCTCTGTTTGGGGGGAGGGACAGGGGGGGGGATAAAGGAGACAAGAGGAGATGAGGGGGTGCGAGTAGGAAGGGAAGACCAGGGAGAGATAGAGGGGACGGGGGGTCGGGATGAGGGGGTGAGGGAGAGGGAGGGGGTAGGAGGACAGGGGTTATTATTCCCAGTTCAATGTGCGTGTCTTTCAGCAGTGAACCAGCATGGCTGCACAGGGTAGCAGGGCATGGAGACTAACAACAGGGTAGCAGGGCTTGGAGACTAACACAGGGTAGCAGGGCTTGGAGACTAACAACAGGATAGCAGGGCTTGGAGACGAACAACAGGATAGCATGGCTTGGAGACTAGCAGTACAAAAGGGAATTACTGATATGAAACCGCTTTTCTGAACAGCTCAAGTTCTTATCAATAATAGTATAGAACAGAATACGATACATGACATTTTCATCCATAATGTATATACAGTATACTGTATCATGGATATTCAGGAGAAATTAGAATAGAAAGAAACAGGTGGTAAAGGTGCTGACTCTCCATATGATGAATAATAATAAACACAATGTTACACAATGTTCCAGTGATACGAGGTGAAGGGGGTGTGTCTGACCTGGGGGGAAGGTTCTGACCCTGCGAGGGACACTGGGACGGCCCTCCCCTGCCCACCCGTACGCCCCCACGCTGACCACATGCTGGGTACCTGGCCTCAGACCGCCCACCTCCACGTCCTGACAAGGGCAGAAGGAAGGACACACACACAACATGCAGCATACAAACACACACACACACACACAACATGCAGCATACACACACACACACACACACACAACATACAGCATACACACACACACACACACACACAACATACAGCATACACACACAACACAACACAGCACACGAGTGATATCCGTTCATTATGACGAATGAAAGTTTAAAAGAAATTGGTCCATAGTCCAAAGCTGTTCGAGTGACGCTGGCAACTTACAACTGCTGTTTGTCCATCGAACTTTACCTGAGGGTGAACGGAAAAACATTCCAGCGTAAGTACATCCCCGAAAGAAAGCGAACAATATTCTTAGTGTGAGAGGAGAGTGTGCTTCTAGAACTCACCGCAGCCAACACGTCCAAACTCAGGGGAACGTTCACGGCCAGGGCAGAACTTGCAGGACGCCCGTTCCTCATGACCGCGTAGAACACCTGCGGAACCACAGAGGAAGAAGAACATTCGTGGTGTCATGTTTGTTTACTAGGGACCAAGGTTGGAGGACCGGTAGTCAAGGTAACGCCAGGGCTGGAAACAGACCAGGAAGTAAAGATATGGGTGGGTAGCTCAGAGGTGAAGCATATAAGCAACTAGGTTCCAAAACCACCATGCACGTTGATTAGGATAAAAGCATTTTTGCTAAATGAACACATTATTAAACTAAGTTTTCCAGAATAAGAGACCCAAGCAGAGAGAAGGATTTTTAAGGCTTTATTGGACTTCATTTTCGTGAAGTCTGACAGGAAAGGCGAGGAGAAGGAGGGAAACACATGCAGCACAGGGGCAAGACCGGGACTCAAACCCAGGCCACAAGACCGGGACTCGAACCCAGGCCACAAGAACGGGACTCAAACCCAGGTCACAAGACAGGGATTTAAACCCAGGCCACTGAGGTAAGGCCTCAGCCTACACGGTACACACTCTTATCGGGTGAGCTCCCCCGGGGGGGCCCCAGATGCCTGTGTTTTGTTTACCCTTAGCTCATCCTTCAGCAATGCGACGCGAGCCCTGATGCGAAGGGGGCCGAGCGCAGTGTCAAAACAAGCGTTCCTGTTTTCCATGGAGGACGAATGACGACGGCTTAACGAACCGTCGTAAGGAGCGCAGCTTCCACGTCACAGGGGACAATGACCACTGTCACTTACCCTCTGAAAGGCACAATTACACGGACCAAGGATCTGGACATGAGACAAAGGCCATGAATAATTACACCAAACAGCTGTTATCAAAGAATACCTCCAGACCTCCCGCCTGTCCACAGGAATTACCGTCATGGTGCTGCTAGTACTTGTAAGATGGCTGTATCATTCCCTCTCTCTCCCTCCCTCTCTCTCGTCTCTTTCTCCTTCTCTCGATCCGCTCTCTCTCCATCTCTCTCTCCATCGATCTCTCCCTCGTCTCTCTCTCTCCTCTCTCTCTCGCTCGCTCTCTCTACTCCTCGCTCTCCATCTCTCTCCCTCTCATCTCTCTCCTCTCTCTCCCTCTCTCTCTCTCTCCCTCTCTCTCTCCTTCTCTCTCCCTCTCTCTCTCTCCTTCTCTCATCCCTCTCTCCTCTCTCTCTCTCTCTCTTTTTGTCCCATCCTCTCGCCCTTTCCATCACCTCCGCCTCTTTCTCCCCGTTTTTCTCTTTTCTCTCGCGCTATCCCCCTTTCTTACTCCCCCGTCTCTCGCCCTCTTCCTAACTCTCTCTCTCTGTCTGTCACTCTCACACCTTCTCTTTCCCCCTCTTTCTCACCCCCACTCACCCTTTTCTCTCCCTTCTCCCCCCCCCTCACCCTCTAGTCCCCCTCTCTCCTGAGGGAGCCTCCTGTCTGATTGGACTCTGCCTCCTGTCCTTCTGAGATACTCTCTGATGGTCTGTGTAGGCACTGCTCCTGCGTTAGTTACCCCTCCAGACTGAGACACCCTTCTCCTGCCCCACCCCCCCCCACCCCACCAGCTCATATCATATCATAGCCTCTGGGTTCACAGGTCATGTACAGATGACCTCTGCCTCTGCAATTTCGGGTACAGGATGTCTCAAGGTTCACAGGTCATGTACAGATGACCTCTGCCTCTGCAAGGTCGGGTACAGGATGTCTCAAGGTTCACAGGTCAGGTACAGATGACCTCTGCCTCTGCAGGGTCGGGTACAGGATGTCTCAAGGTTCACAGGTCAGGTACAGATGACCTCTGCCTCTGCAGGGTCGGGTACAGGATGTCTCAAGGTTTACAGGTCAGTTACCATGGGTACCATGGGTCAGCAATGAGGTTAGTCTCCTAAACTCAAATACGACAGGAGAGGAGGAGGAATAAGATTGGAGCCCAATTCTACTAGAAACACATATGGGCCATATGTGCCATTTCTGCCATATTATGGCAGAAAAAGACAAGGATCTCCTTGAGAACATTCTCTCTATCTCTCTTTCTCTCTCTCTCTCTCTCCATCCATGGCTGTGGAGTTATGTAGTTAAGTCTTCACATTCAGACGTGGCATGGTGCCTTATCAGAAAGAGTAGTGGTAAACAGTTATAACTGCACCTGTGACTGTTAGTTACCTGGTCTGCCTGCTTGCGGAGATGTGGTTATTTGGCTCTGTGCATGGGTAGCTACAGACAGACCATTCCTTGACTGTAGAACTTTGCACTTCTGATCCTAGTTTTTTTGCTGTAGTCTACTCAGCCTATATATCAAACTGTAGTTCTGGATAAATTCGTTTGATAGATAACACGTAAAATGTAGATGTTAATATCGGGTATAGCAGCGTTATGCCTAGCTGACACCGAGGTGACGCGAGCAGCTCAGTCTTACCTTGTAGCCGGTAACCGTGCTGACGTGCCTCCACGGTATCCGCCACCGAACCAGGACCGCGCTGCAGTTGATGGTCTGCAGCTCGATGTCCAGGGGCGGAGTGAGTCGCTCTGGAGAACCGTAACAACAGGTTAGCCTCCGGTCGCTCTCTGTTTGTCTGCAACCCCAAGCAAAGTTTGGGCCAAACTCACTAGATGAGTCACAAGCCGAAGGGAAATACTTCTGTATACTCTTGCCGCAGCGTACTTTGTATCTTCTATCAATCACGCGTCCCATGTTTTCATTTAAATCGATAAAAGCCTTTCCCATGTCTAATAGCATTTAATCAGAGTTTCTTTTCATCCTAAACGTACATTTAACCCACCTCTGACATAAATCCTCTGTTTAATCGTAGAAGTCATCGCCCACGCGCATGTGAAAACCAACAAAATAAAAGGCAGGCGTGTTTTTCGTTTAAAGATCACATCCATTTCTTGCACATATCAGAAGAACGACACCTCGATTAAATGGACATCCCACCCGGATTAGGCAGGTGCGGGTTAACAGCCAGGGAAGAGCCAGCTGTCAATCAGGCAGAATCACGGGCGTTTGAGCAGCAGAAGACTCCTCTCGGCACGCCCGTGTCCCGGGACCGGGTGAAGCTAATCGGCGGGAGTTGTCTGCGTGGGCGTGTCGCTTAAATCTTAATCTTTAAAGCGTCACGGTGATCAACGGACCAAGAAGGGGAGACTGCCTTGTCAAATTCTCTATAATTGGCCTAACTACGGAACAACAACCTCGGAACGTTCAACAAGTGTTCAGTTGGCTCGTTTTGTTTACGAGAGGGTGATTGTCAACCGAATATTTAACGGATGCCAGCCTTTGATGCCCTGCTGGTAGTTTTAAACGTATCACTGAGTTTTGTTAACTATCTCTAACATATTTCGATCGATTGATTTGGTACCTTGGAGTCAAAATGTTGTGATGATAAAACTAGTCCCAATAATCGTAATTTTTGTAATCACGTTTTTGGGGGGCGGAACTTAGGTTTAAACGGTAATTCTCTATTTAAATCCAGCACAACAGTGAGTTACTGTTACTATACATTTATAATCAAGGTTAGCTAAAAAATAAAATTAAAAATACAGAAGCCCTATATCTCAGAACATAGAGGAATACGGATTCTCAAGTTGCTGTGACACGCACAACCGACCAGTATGTTTACTATGGCCTATATAATACAATAGTAGCTACATCAAGTCTTCTGTCTTGAGCTTGTGTGGAATATGCCATCGCTTGTCATTCCGTTTTAGGAGGGCGCCACCAAGTGGTCATAATATGTAATCACACTCAGCACCGACCAGGTACCCTCTAAAAATAGAAACGATCCACTTTTTAGGAGTACATTTGTGTAAGACAATTTTGGCCTTGGGTGCATATCAAGCACTTAAAGATAGTCATGGAGCTGGAACCGGAGATGGCATTCTCATATTGCACATTGAGTTTTGTTCTATTTTGGGTATTTGAGTGACAAATTTAGGATCTGGAACTCATAGCTCTGGGCTACTCAAACACATTCCATCTCTGTTAGCCGTACTTTGACCCTTAACCCAGCCCCCCCTACCAGCCTTGAACAGGAACCAAAAGGTTATGGACCCTGTTCAAATACAGGCCTAGTTATGCATACACATGCTTTGATACATGGCACACGCACACACACAACACACACACACACACACTCACACACCCACACACACAACACACACAACACACACACACAACACACACACACACACACACACACACAACACAACACAACACAACACAACACACACAACACACACACAACACACACCACACACACACACACACACACAACACACACACACACCCACACCACACACCCACACCCACACCCACACCCACACCCACACCCACACCCACACCCACACCCACACCCACACCCACACACCCTCACACACTCAAACCAGTCAGTCTCCCCTCTGTGGGAGAAATGATAACTCCCACCTAGTGAACAAATTGTTTACTCCCACCTAGTGGAGCTGGGAGGCCAACGCGGCTCGTAGGTGGTCCGTGGGAGATCTCTCCAGCTGTAAATAACGTCCTGACACGTGCGAGACCACTCCAGCGTCTCTGACCTTTGACCTGTGACGGCTCTGCTCTCCCACCTGGCTCGGGCTCTGCTCTTGATCCCACGTCACCTCGGAGCGCCTGGCTGGCGGAGAGCTCAGTCTGGCGCTCTGGAAGGAGTTACGGCCCCAGTGTTGTGGTCGCTGTAAACACACACACACACACACGGACACACACACACACATGCACACACACACCTGTGCACACCACATGTAGTCTTAAACACTCAAAAAAGCACAAACCCGTCACACACACACACACATTTTTAAACACAGGCACCACATGCACGTCACACATTTACACTTAGACACACACAAACACACACACACACACACACACAGACAGACAAACTGCATTCACACACACAGACAAACTGCGTTCACACACACACACATCCTTTTGAAAAACAGCTTAATATATTGACATGGCCACTCTGGGTAAAGGGACAAGGGTTGTTGGGCACTGGGCAGAGTGATTCCTTGCTGACCTGTGATGAGATCAGATTTCAACGTGTTTCTTGGCTTGTTGTGCATACTTTGCACGTACCTCCTAACCTCACCATACAGTGGGCTCAGGTTTCAAGTCATACACTTGTCACAATGAATTACACATCATACATGATCCCATGTCGGTCCACAGTGTTTGTGCGGGCTCACTTTCTTCTCCGTCACCATTTCAGTCTAAGAGTTTTGTTTGATCTTTTTTAATCTTTTTTCTATTGTTAAT